>JACEGR010008906.1:0-31877 GCA_014170235.1 Listronotus bonariensis
TATGAAAAGAAATTTTATACAAATTTTCAGCTACTTTTAGAATAGTTGAGTAATTCCTCGTCAGAAGACTCATGGGAAACGTTTTTTATTCCAAATCGATGATACTGATCAGAATGTGCTAAAGACACTTTTAATTATCGATGACTTTAATGACTTTGATCTTTTATAATATGGACACCGGCACCTGTCAAAACTAAAAATCTGACAAGCAGAATTTAATATATACAAGTGATTTTTAAAACAATATTAGTTTTAGTGAATATTTTGTAGGTTTTACCACCTAATTTGTATAAATAAAAGAATACTATGCCAATAATAAATTATACCAAGTCTAACTCAGAATTAAAAACATTTTAAGTATCTGTTTATGCGAGAAATTTGCGCAAGGGTTTACTTTTAACCACTAGTACGGAAAAGTGATTATTTTCCGCACTAGTGCGGAAAAGTGACACTTTCCAAACTAAATTACGTGCGGAAAAGTGCTGCTTTCCACATTCTAGTAGAAAAATACCTTTACCTTCTTGGATCCTGGAGACACAGGCACAAGCCTGGCTACATTACTTCCCACGGGCATCAACTTTGCAACCACAGGAGGCATAGTTGTACTTAACCCCATTCGTACTAACTCTTCGACCGTTATTGACTGACACAGCCGTGGCCGTTTGGGATGGCCAACGTTTGTGATTACTCGGCGAACAGGTCCCAAGGGATTTATTCTTACAGCCTTACCATCAGGTTTGGAACTAATACTCTTTCCGTAGGTTCTAAGATTGTTTCCAAAACTATTCGGTGGACCTGTTGAGGGTAAAAACATAAAATATTTGTTTTTATTCTTGGTACTTTACCATAGAATATGGGTTTATTTTTAACTAAAAGGGTGCGGTTTTTAAAACTTACAATGGCTATATTCTACTAAAGAATTAAAAATGCAGTTTCTATAAGAAGAGATTCCGGGAGGGGAATATAAATGTACGTGTTTCCTTACCCCACTTAAGCTGCACCCTCAGTAACTTAAAAATCTTAAATGGCAGCACCCCTTATTGGATGGTATTCTTGTTGAGTACACGACTGGAAAGAATGGGGACCGCATCGGTCCTGGTCCCGGGAGTATACGAGCTGACCACCGTTCAAGCCCTGTTGACCCCTATGAACTGGCCGGTCGACTGAAACAAAATAAAAGAAAAACCCCCAAAAACCCAAAAAATTCCCTAATTAAAGAAACGACGTTTCGGTGGCAAGTCTGCCACCGTTGTCAAAGATAAAAAATAAAAATAAAATATTAACTAATATTTAAATTAAAAATGATTAAAATTTAGATTATTTTGTATCTCAAACTGAAAATAGTTTGACATATGTCATGAGTGACATAAGTAACTGGTGTATTTATTATTTGTAAGACAAAAAGGTGATGAGTTAGTTGATTTTTTAGTTTTCCTGAAGATACTTCAGTATCGAGCAAAGGCAACAAGTGTTATTTAAATTAACTGAAATTGATGCTACACAATTATCTTTATTTAATAATATACGCACTTTCTTTGATTTTGCGTTTTTTAGAACAAGTTTCCTTTGCTAAGATGCTCGAAGCATCCCAGTTTATTCTATGATTGTTATCAAATGCGTGTTGGCAGATTTTTGATTTATAAAATTATGTTGTTGTTTAATGTATGATCTGTGTTCTTTTATGCGTTTAGCTAATGGTCTACAAGTTTCACCTATATACCTAACATTTAATAAATACAATTTTTTGTATTTTCGTGCAAGTTCATATACTCGTTTTGTTACCTCATCCCCCCCGATTCAAAATTACCAATCTTTACTTTTGTCTTCTACCTACAAGCATACTTTGGAACCAGCGTACAGATCGATCACTAAAAACCCAGCGCCCGCAACATAGCTATAAGCAACTTATGATTCACCCTGTCAAATGCTTTGGAGAAGTCAGTGTAGATCGAATCTACCTGAGAACCCTGCTCCAACGCATTCAACAGAATGGTCTCATATGACACCAAATTTGTAATCGCTCCCCTGCTATTCACAAAACCATGCTGACTCCCCCAGTCATTCTCCCACACTTCCAACTAAGCTGATCTTATCTGGATTCTTACCAGAAGCATGGTAAAGGGAAGAGATCTAAATGTTATTATTTACCCTTAAATCTTTCGATATTTTCTAAATACAGTTTAAACACACTACCCAAAACGTGTAAAAAGTATACTAAGTGACAATACTATCGAAAAGCTTTTGAATTGCGAACTGTCTAGATATACTTCTGTAATTTTCTATATTTTCCCTTTCCCCTGATTTAAAAATAGGAATTATAAAGCTTTCCTTCCAGACTTCCGGAAGCTCACCCTCGGCCAGAGACTTATTAAACAGCAGCATTAAAGGTTTAGCAATACAGCTATTCCACAGAACGTCGTAAAATACAAATTTGATGCTCGATTCATTAATATTATGATATTTGTACTTAACTTACCCAACTTTGTATTTCTTACTGTTTCCGAAATTCCAATTATCACCCTGTTTACATAACTCTCTCGCTTTTTAGGTACGTCTAACAACAACGCTGTAGGAAGAAACAACAACACTTTTGGATCAAACAACAAAGTGGGAGAAGCGGCAACCACACCAAATTTTGGATCTGGTCCAACAGTTGTAAAACCTACGAACGTTAGGTTAAATGCGGCAAGGGACTTGTCGGATATTACGAAAAAATACCAGTATCAGAGGACACCTGATAACAAAGTTGTAGGTAAGTATTCTTACCAGAAGCATGGTAAAGGGAAGAGATCTAAATGTTATTATTTACCCTTAAATCTTTCGATATTTTCTAAATACAGTTTAAACACACTACCCAAAACGTGTAAAAAGTATACTAAGTGACATAGAAATCCGAACACCCAGTTTAAATGGTTTTATTTTAATAAAATTTTGTATAAGTACTTAATGAAGCATAATAAGTAAATGATAAAAATTTCAAAATGATTGCATTGGTTTAAAGCCCTTTTACCTTTAATAATGTGTGGATGCACCCCGATGTGTTACGCATTCTCCAACGCGCCTAGGTATGCTTCTGATCAGGTGGTCAATGTCCTCCTGTGGTATCTCGTTCCAGGCAACCACCAACTCCTCTCGAAGTGCTTCTAGAGTCTGAGGAGGACGTTGCAAATTGAGCAATCTCCTACCCATCATATCCACACATGCTCAATTGGGGATAAGTCGGGAGATCTTGGTGGCCATGGTAACAATGTGACATCATTACGTTGAAAGAAGTCTATTGTGACTCTTGCAACATGTGGTCGGGCATTATCTTGTTGGAAAGTTGGATTTGCCAGAGTATCAAGATAGGGTAAAAGATGGGGTTCTAGAACTTCTTGGATATAACGCTGCGCGTTCATGTTACCTCTGATGAAGATTAAAGGTGACCTGCCATAAGCTATAGCACCCCAAACCATAACTCCAACAGTGTGATGAACATGTCTTTCAACAAAAACTGTGGATTCCTCCTTTCACCACGTCGCCTTCTAACCCTCGCTCGACCATCGTGCATGCCTAAACAAAATCGAGACTCGTCATTAAAGACAATACTGTTCCATTCCTGATCCCAGAGTGACCGTTGCCTGCACCACTCAAAGCGATTACGTCGGTATTCTCGAGTTAAAGGGAGGACCCAGTGTGGCCGGTATGAAAACAGGCGAAAACTTCTCATTCGTCGGTAAACACTTCGCATGCCAATAGGTCTTCCGTGTTCTGCAAACCATTCATTTGCAATGGACCTGGTTGTGGAGAAACGGTCCCTTAAGGCCAATTAGCTTAGGTGGCGATCTTCACGGTCTGTTGTTCTACGGCGGCGTCCAGTGCCCCTTGCTCTTTGCGTACGGCCTTCTTGAAGCCAGGCCTGACAAAACCTAACCACAGTGTCTATACTTCTTTGCACTCTAACTGCAATTTCCCGAAAGAAAGTCTAGCTTCCCGAAGTCCCACTATACGGTCCCTATCAAACTCACTAAGTTGACGAAATCGTACAGGTCTTCGTACTCTAGGCATCGTAACCAATCGTAAAGAATGTCAACAACCAAAATCCGCCAAATTTGGATCTTTACTGCGGCTGCAATATTCATTTTTAGATCGTTAGTGAATTTAAAAAAACAGTATAAACACCGGAATGTCGAACTGATAAGGCTGAAAATTTTATCAATTGTTATTTACAGTAAGATAAATAAATTCACTAAATTTCAATAAAATAAAACCATTTAAACTGGGTGTTCGGATTTCTATGTCACTTAGTATATTAAGATCAGTTTGCAATTCCAATCTAGTCCTATTTATTTTAACGTCAAAACTAAGCTATGTAAATGTGTAATAATGCGTTGAATCTAAATCATATACACGTCGTACCGCTTCAACACATTCATGGGCAATTTTTGTCAATGCGTGAAAAAGACGCGGTTTAAATCAAGACATTTGTTTATGTTTATATCGATGGTACGAGATCAAAAGAAGCCCGAAAAAAATTGTTTTTAGTCTTATCCAAATATTTTTTTAAACTCGACTTCTGTAACATTGTTTTTTAATTTGTAGCCACTACAATTTAAAAACAGATACCCTTTTGTCTTGAGTGTATTGTGGACGTATAATTCTATAATTCTTGAAATTACATATACATAAGGGCTCACTGTACGTCACTGGGCAAATGTACCATATGGAACTATCTCCTTGGGACCATGAGACCGGTGGACCATCAAAACTAACTTCGCATTTTTTAGGACCAACTTAACTTATTTGACTAACCAAATTTAGTACGGGCATACCCCCACTAGGGATAGCCCGTACGGGGCTTAACTAAAACTTTAACTTTATACTTGACTTCACTAACTACTTCTTATCTAATCTAATGTCTCTCTAATTTCTTTCTCTCCCTCTTTAAATATTAAATTTTCCAGTGTTTGTTTTCCATTTCTACGTGACCCAGTTTGTTTAATGTTTTTATTTTATTATTATAAGAGTAACCTAGAAAATTGTTTAATTTATACTTTTAAAACCTTGACACCTCAAGTATATACTTTATTTAGCAAAATTCCCAAAAATGTATATTTTTAAAATTCCCAAAATGTATACTTTTTTTATACTAGGTGCTTCACAATATTATTCTGTTTTTCGTTTATCTCCATACGTTTCTCCAAGAAAAGAGGACAACATACTAAAAAAATTATTATTCACTACATGTTAGCACCCAAAATTTATTTGTTCTTTTTCTAATCGCTACTTGCAAGTGTTCAACACACTGAAATTTAATGAAAAGAATCGAGCTTTTTTAGTTTTAAAATATATCAGCTTATATAAACCTAATAAGTTGCTGTTAATTCAATTAAAGAAAAACTTAATCTTATGTTCGCTTCATATATTTCTTACGTTAACATTTGCAGGTGTTTTGATACCTCCGGCCACATCCACATCACAAAGCTCCCCTACCCAGGTCACTGCGAACGGTCAACGAGTGGTTGGTGAGTCAATTTTCACATTATTACAATACAGGGTGCATTTTTTAGACTTACAATGGCTTTATTTTTTTAAACCAATGCAAATACCAAAAAATGTCGTTTCTATAAATCCTGGGGAATATAAATTACGTATTTTTCGTAACACCTCTATCAACCTCTTAAGATAGTACTACCGGTGTAAGAATTAATGTTCAGAAAATTATGAAACTTAGCATACTGGTACTTTATAATATAAATATCAATCAGTAAAATTTTTAAAGATCTGCAGAGAACCGAAAAAAAGTTATAAATATTATAAAATAATTGCTTCTAACATTGAGCCTTATGGGAAATCGCAGATTTTATTTTACTTTACAAAAACTGATGTTCAGATTTCAATAAAAGTTGTATCAACGGAAGAAAAAACAATTCTGAACATTTTGGGTAATTAAAATACGACCTTCAGAGCTTGTGATAGAAGTAATTAATAAATAATTAAGAAAAATATGCTATGTGACTCACACATTGGCAACGCCGCCGAAAGGTTACGATACGCCCGAAACAGTTTATCGAATACGGTATATCTGACATAAAAAAAATTAATGCCAGTCCAATACGTTTTTCGGTTACAAGATCCAATGAGTGATAATAAATATCTGCAATAATTAGGAAACATGTTTTTTCCGAGTGTTTTTAAGTAGTAAACAATTCGACGACAATAATCCGATGTATCAATATTTACATTAGTTGACAGAAACTTTTCATGTTTATCCTTAAATTTATGTGCTACTTGGCCTTGTTTTACAAATGTGTTAAATAATTTTTTTTAGTGACTGTTTTGCTTGTTCAATGAAATATATTTTTTGGTGATGTGATAAGGATGGTTTAGAGATTTTATTAGTAAATAAACAAAACAATTTAAAACAGATAACTTGTTTAAATATACTTGTGCAGTAGATTTTTGCGTATGATTTCTATTGTTTTTACGCAGCGTTGCCAAATATAAATTCCACAGTAGTTAAATTACCTTAAGCACTCATTTGACTCTCGTGGTATAGGTAGAACTGACTTAAGCTGCATCCCCAGTCACTTTAAAATGTTAAATGGCAACATCCCTTATGTGGACTCTTTGTTTGACCTCCGGACAGTGCGGACGTGCGTAGAGGACTACAAAGTTCTTCCCGGAGTGGCGGCTAGAGGTGTCGGGAGAACGTTTTTACCTTCGGGGATCAAGGAAAGATTCACGCTAAATTGACGGCATCTTTCTTCTGGATCTAAGCGCTGTGAGCGAAGATTCCTATAAGCTGATGGTATCCTGTTTGGTGGTGAACACGAGGTATTTCTCAAATGGAGGGAAATAGGTGGGCGTGCCATGGGAACTGTCAGTAGTGAAAGTGAAGGTTATACGTAACACCAGTAGCAGATCTTGGTTTGACAGCCGAAAATTTATGCATTGCCTCGATTGTAGAATTGTTTGTTTTCTTTTTGGAATTTCTGGGAGCTACGAGCTCGATTATTCAGATTTTCCGCCGACGAAGCCCTGGAAAGCATAGTCCGGAAGGGGAGAGTGGTAGATTGGACCTGAAGGGACCAAAACCAAGAAAAAATATAAATAGAAGAAAGATGTTTTTCGTTGGTCATAAAAAAGTTGGGTTAAAATGAAATACTACCCTTAAATTTTAAAGAAATCATACTTTCTTATTCATAAAGAATACCAGAAAATGTTCAATTAAATAAAATATAAATAATTAAAAATTAATAATAAATTAAAATAATACTTCCTGTAGAGCTAAACCGCCCCATACGAAGTTCTGGTTAGTTCTGTTGCACAAGCGCCTAACAACAAAGAACAGTTGCAATATTTTTTCAGAAAAAGAACCAACCAAAACTAACCATAACTTTTTATGGGAGCGGATTAGCTCTACAGGAAGTATTATTTTAATTTATTATAAGATTAATTTTATTTTAATTTAATTGGACATTTTCTGGTATTCTTTATTAATTATAAGGTATGATTTTTCTAAAATTTGAAGGTAGTATTTCATTTTACCCTAACTTTGTTTATGACCAACGAAAACATTTTTCATGAGCTTTCCCGAGAGGTGCCACATAAGGGGTGTTGGAGATATGCTCTATATTGGTTAGGCGGATTCATTTTACCTACACATACAAATAGATACTTAAACTTCAACTCAAATCACCCCATAATGGTTAAAAGGGGTTGTAAAAAGTCTATTTGATAGAATTAAAGTCATTTGTTCTAATCAAAATATAAACAATAAAAAGATTATTTAAAAGATATTTTAATTCAAAATAATTATCCTCTTGATTTTATAAATAATTGTTTTATTGAATTTGAAAATCCAAATATAAGACAAAATCAAAATAGACCTATTACAAATTTATTTTTACCATACATTCCCTACTATCAAATAAAATTCAACGAATAGGAAATAAATTTAATATTCGCACAATCTTTAAAACACAAAACACTATTAGATTTCAATTAACAAAAACAAAACCATACAACTTAATGAAAATACAAAAAAATTGTATTTATTAAATAAGTTAGGTATATAGGTGAAACTTGTAGACCATTAGCTAAACGCATAAAAGAACACAGATAATACATTAAAAACAGAGAATTTCATAAATCAAAAATCTGCCAACACCCATTTGATAACAATCATAGAATAAACTGGGATGCTTCGAGCATTTTAGCGAAGGAAACTTGTTCTAAAAACGCAAAATCAAAGAAAGTGCGTATATATTATTAAATAAAGATAATTGTGTAGCATCAAGTTTCAGTTAATTTAAATAACACTTGGTTGCCTTTGCTCGATACTGAAGTATCTTCAGGAAAACTAAAAATCAACTAATTCATCACCTTTTTTGTCTTACAAATAATAAATACACCAGTTACTTATGTCACTCATGACACATATGTCAAACTATTTTCAGTTTGAGATACAAAAATAATCTAAATTTTAATCATTTTTAATTTAAATATTAGTTAATATTTTATTTTTATTTTTAACTTGACAACGGTGGCAGACTTGCCACCGAAACGTCGTTTTTAATTAGGAATTTTTGGGTTTTTGGGGGTTTTTCTTTTATTTTGTTTCAGTCGACCGGCCAGTTCATAGGGGTCAATAGGGCTGAACAGGGTCAGCTCGTATACCCCGGGACCAGGACCGATGCGGTCCCATTCTTTCCAGTCGTGTACTCAACAAGAATACCATCCAATAAGGGGTGTTGCCATTTAAGATTTTTAAGTTACTGAGGGTGCAGCTTAAGGGGTTGAAAAACACGTCATTTATATTCCCCTCCCGGAATTTATAGAAACTGCATTTTTTAATTTTTAGAAAATATAGCCATTGTAAGTTTTAAAAACCGCACCCTTTTAGTTAAAAAATAAACCCATATTCTATGGTAAAGTACCAAGAATAAAAACAAATATTTTATGTTTTTACCCTCAACAGGTCCACCGAATAGTTTTGGAAACAATCTTAGAACCTACGGAAAGAGTATTAGTTCCAAACCTGATGGTAAGGCTGTAAGAATAAATCCCTTGGGACCTGTTCGCCGAGTAATCACAAACGTTGGCCATCCCAAAACGGCCACGGCTGTGTCAGTCAATAACGGTCGAAGAGTTAGTACGAATGGGGTTAGTACAACTATGCCTCCTGCGGTTGCAAAGTTGATGCCCGTGGGAAGTAATGTAGCCAGGCTTGTGCCTGTGTCTCCAGGAGCCAAGAAGGTAAAGGTATTTTTCTACTAGAATGTGGAAAGCAGCACTTTTCCGCACGTAATTTAGTTTGGAAAGTGTCACTTTTCCGCACTAGTGCGGAAAATAATCACTTTTCCGTACTAGTGGTTAAAAGTAAACCCTTGCAAATTTCTCGCATAAACAGATACTTAAAATGTTTTTAATTCTGAAGTTAGACTTGGTATAATTTTATTATTGGCATAGTATTCTTTTATTTATACAAATTAGGTGTAAAACCTACAAAATATTCACTAAAAATTAATATTGTTTTAAAAATCCTTGTATATATTAAATTTGCTTGTCAGATTTTTAGTTTTGACAGGTGCCGGTGTCCATATTATAAAAGATCAAAGTCATTAAAAGTCATCGATAATTAAAAGTGTCTTTAGTACATTCTGATCAGTATCATCGATTTGGAATAAAAAACGTTTCCCATGGAGTCTTCTGACGAGGAATTACCTGAATCCATTCTAAAAGCAGCCGAAAATTCTGTATAAAATTTCCTTTTCAATAATATATTATACATTAAATTTATTCGCAAACTGTCAAATTTTAAAACTAGTGACACATGAACTGAAAGAAATAATAACGAAATCAAAGCTAACTTGTCCGTTTGGTTTAGTTGATGTCGCGTTTATTGTTTACATTGCATAAATTGATATTTAAGTTTATTGAAGTAGACATTGAAACAAAACACAAATTCAAAGTGTTAAAAAGTTACTTTTTAACACTTTATATAGTGTACTAGAATGGAGTACTTTACCTTCTTGTTTACGATTTAAAAAAAAAACAGCATTTTTTAACGGTCGTAGAAAAACATATTTAAAATTAATTAAAGTACAAATTTAACAAATTTGTTTTTTGCATAGTTTAAATACAAATTTTTACCAAGTTACCGCCAACGTTGACCGCGAAAATATTTTCAAAATTTATTCATGTGACACAGTGGCTTTCACTTGAGATTTTGGTAATTTTTATAAAGTTTATTTGGTATAGAAGGAACAGTTTAAAAATGTAAATTCGGTGCTCTTTGATAAGAAAAAAAATCACAAAAAAGTTTAAAGCAAATAAATCGGCATGCTTGTCTTCGCGGCCGCCTTTGCTATATTTCTTTTATGATATGCCGGTTGATGCAGCTGGTCATCGCACTATGGAATAGAAATTAATTTTTTGGTCAAAATTCTGAAATTTACCAATCTAACTTAAAATGAGGTGCTTTTTACTGGAAAAAATATTATAAATTATTACAAATGCTTTTTGGAAACCTAAAACTTGTTATATGTTATTATAAATTTACACCCCCTTAACATTATTATTTTTTTGTACAAAATAAACTAAAATGTCAGCTTGTTTGGTTAATTCGGTAGTATTCTAATCAGTAATCCGATGACTATTATCTCATATGATATACAGGGTACGACAATAGGTATGATTTTTTAAATGGAATACCCTGAATATTTTATCACCACCAAAAAATCTTTTAAAATGCTTTAAAAAATACTGCATTTGATGTGTCTATATCAATTAGTTTCGGGAATATGACCATTCAAATCTGAAAAATAATTTTAAATTATTCTTAGAAGCGTAATAGAGATACATTTTCCCAACTTTTTTATTTTTTAACGTATAAAATAAATAATAACACGGTTTTGTTGGGTAGGTTCTGTAGAATCCATATCTTTCATCAGAATGCTTTTATCTTTTAAGATATACAGTGTAGGACAAAACATATTAAATTTTAAAATGGAAAACCTTGTAAATTATAAAAAATCTTGTTTCTGTCCTTACACTCAGAAGTAGCAAAAAGTAGGAAGGCAATTGTAAGTACAAAAACTAATAAAGAAAAAGGTAAAAAAATCTTTGACAAAAGTAGCGAGACTTCGCGAGACTGCATCGGAAACACAACAATAGCTCTTATTATTTAAACTCTTTTACTTTTTTTAGTAAACAAGGCTAATAATAAACTAAGAGATTAATTGTTGTATATTTATGTTTACTTAAAATACAATTTCAAGTTTCTTATTACCCCAATAGAAATCGTCATATCCTTTTATAATTTTGCGTACATGTAGTTTGGAGTATCTACTTTGAAATACACAGCATGAGTCATTAAAATTTCAAAGTTGCTTTTTGGCCAAAATAATGGATTTCTATCCCATAGTGTATTGGCGCGTGGCTGTAAAGGGTAGCGGCACCTTTGTATAAAATATTCCGATTGCAGGCGGCCTTTTTTATGTTTTTGTATTATTTTTAAAGGGTACCGAATTTGCGCTTTTAAAATGTTCTTACTATACTTACTAGTCCAGTTTTACATCTTTTCTTTTGTTTATCATGTTTTTCTTGTTAAATTTCAGGTTCTTATTTCTCCAAAGTCGGCCGCTCAACAAAATGGAGGCATTGTTCCGAATCAGAGATCACCGGTCAGAGTAGTAAACCCAAAAACAGCTGGAAATGATTTACAGCAAAAAATGGTATAGACTAATTCTTTAAATTTAGGGAAAAAATCTTCTAATATGTTTTTAATAACTTTTAGGCATCAAACTTAAGCAAACTGACAAGGATACCTACTAAAAACTTACCTGCAGCACCACAAAGAAGCTTTAACAACGGTACTAGTGTAAAGACATATCAAGCTAAAAGGTAATTTTATCAGTTTTTCGTTTATATTTGAACCACAATGCAGATTTTAATAACGCATTAAACGTAGAAACTCTAATTATACCCTGGTCATCTTAGTCAAATTAAGGGGTTAATCTCGGAATCTCACGGAATAAGCTGAATATCTGTACATACCTTTATTTTGGTACAAAAAATACTCTCCTAAAAATTCCCTCATGATATCGTGTAAGGACTCTTTGTTTGACCTCCGGACAGTGCTTACGTGCGTAGAGGACTACAAAGTTCTTCCCGGAGTGGCGGCTAGAGGTGTCGTACGAACGATTATTACCTTCGGGGATCAAGGAAAGATTCACGCTAAATTGACGGCATCTTTCTTCTGGATCTAAGCGCTGTGAGCGAAGATTCCCATAAGCTGATGGTATCCTGTTTGGTGATGAACACGAGGTATTTCTCAAATGGCGGGAAATAGATGGGCGTGCCATGGGAACTGTCAGTAGTGAAAGTGAAGGTTATACGTAACACCAGTAGCAGATCTTGGTTTGACAGCCGACAATTTATGCATTGCATCGATTGTTGAATTATTTGTTTTCTTTTGGAATTTCTGGGAGCTACGAGCTCGATTATCCAGATTTTCCGCCGACGAAGCCCTGGAAAGCATAGTCCGGAAGGGGAGAGTGGTGGATTGGACCTGAAGGGACCAAAACCAAGAAAAAAAAATAGAAATAGAATAGATATCGTGTAAGGAACTGGAAATATGACAGGTCAATACGCGCATTTAGTGTGACGTCACACGACGTTTTTCTAACCCTCAAGAACATACCTATTAGAGGCAGTCTTGCCGCTTAGCTGTGCAAACAATCGCATGCTTAAAAAGCAATAAACTTTAGCTCTACATGGTCATAGGGGTCAGCAGGACCAAAAGCGATAGCTTATACTCTTGTCATATTTCTTTCTCATGAGCTTTTTCACACTGTCATTAGGGCTGACTCTAGTGGTATTTTTCCAAGGCTTTGTATGAAATCCAAACAAACTCCTTTCCCTAAAACAAACAAAGGTTACTCTCTCTCTATTTTTTTCTTGATTTTGGCCCCTTTAGGTCCAATCCACCACTCTCCCCTTCCGGACTATGCTTTCCAGGGCTTCGTCGGCGGAAAATCTGGATAATCGAGCTCGTAGCTCCCAGAAATTCAAAAAGAAAACAAAATAATTCTATAATCGATGCAATGCATAAATTGTCGGCTGTCAAACCAAGACCTGCTACTGGTGTTACGTATAACCTTCACTTTTACTACTGACAGTTCCCATGGTACGCCCATCTATTTCCCGCCATTTGAGAAATACCTCGTGTTCACCACCAAACAAGATACCATCAGCTTATAGGAATCTTTGCTCACAGCGCTTAGATCCAGAAGAAAGATGCCGTCAATTTAGCGTGAATCTTTCCTTGATCCGCGAAGGTAAAAACGTTCGTACGACACCTCTAGCCGCCACTCCGGGAAGAACTTTGTAGTCCTCTACGCACGTCCGCACTGTCCGGAGGTCAAACAAAGAGTCCTCATATGATATCGTGTAAGGAACTGGAAATATGACAGGTCAATACGCGCATTAAGTGTGACGTCACACGACGTTGACGTTTTTCTAACCCTCAAGAACATACCTATTAGAGGCAGTCTTGCAGCTTAGCTGTGCAAACAATCGCATGCTTAAAAAGCAATAAACTTTAGCTCTACATGGTCATAGGGGTCAGCAGGACCAAAAGCGATAGCTTATACTCTTGTCATATTTCTTTCTCATGCGCTTTTTCACACTGCCATAAAGGCTGACTCTAGAGGTATATTTTTAAGGCTTTGAATGGAATCCAAACAAACCCCTCTACCCCTCACCTCCCATAAAACAAAGGTTTCTATGGAAAAAATACTTTATTTTTCATTTTTGTTACATTAGTGGATTTTTAAGATATTTTTTGTTAGTTTTATCAAAATGGATTATGAGGAACCTTTCAGCAATAATATTATAGATTGAAGTTCTATCTATCTATCTCTTTGTTTTATGGCTCTGATACTAAGTCAATTCGCCAGTTCTCCCGTTCCGGTCATATAAGCTATTGCTTATAAGCTTTCCCGGCTTTGTCCTTGGAAAATCTCGATAATCGAGCTCGAAACTCCCAGACTTTCCTAGCATATGAATAAGAAACACTTGTAAACATTAACAACAGCGATGAACTTCTGAACATGCATAAATTGTGACTGTCAAGCCAGCGGCTGCTACTGGTATCGCGCATAACCGTCACTTTCACTACTGACGCATTTCCGCAAGGCGTGCGCACCTCCTCGACCATACGAGGACACCATGTGTTCAACACCAAAACGTAAAAACTTCAGGCTTTAGGAATCTTCACTCACAGCGCTTAGCCCCAGAAGAAAGAAGCCCCAATTTAGCGTGAATCTCTTCTCGATCCCCAAGGGTACAGCTACGCTCGTACGACGCCCTCAATCGCCTACCCGGGAAGTCTATGTAGACCTCTACGTAAACGAGAACCGCACTACTCGAAGACCGCGGAAAGAGTGTAGATTGAAGTTGGTAAAAATTATACTTTTGTTCACATAGTTAGGTTAGGTGAATGAATATCACAAATAATCACGAAAATTTAGAGTCACAGTGTCACAAATAGCCTACACTAGTCGCAAACACTTTAAAATACACAAAAAACTCACACAAATCGCGTTATTTTAACTTTTAGCACGGATTCCCAATAAAAATCTATTGTTTGGATTCTTTGCCTGCGTCCGTGACGTCAGAACTAAATGCGCGAATTGTCAAAAAAATCGTTTTTTTGCGAATATTTCGTTTCCTATACTTTTAATCGCATTTATATTAATTATAAAAGTGGTAGGACAGAAAATTCTTTACAAATTTGATTCTAAGCTTTTTTGTCAGACCAACGAATCCGATAATAGAGGGCAGAGTGTAGAGCACTTTACTGTATGTACCATCGCGTTCAAAAAAACTCAGACAAGCTTATTTGGTTTGATCTCCCGGACTTTTATGAATTACCTGATTTTTTTATATTATAATAATAATGAAACTATCAAAAATTAATAGGTACTTAGTTGTCAGTATAGGTTGTCAGTCAAAAAAAATATTCAGTTTTGGCATCTGCTGATATTATGCCTCGTCTAAACCAGCAACAAAAAGTAATACTACATACAAGAGTTATTGAAGGAGTTGCAATAAGGAATATAGCCAATGAGATTGGCGTAGACAAGAACACCGTTCTACTTGCAAAAGAAAAATCAATAATTTTGGCGATATGAGAAGAAACCCAGGCTCAGGCCGGAAAAAAGCTCAAATGCGGAGCAAGATGCCGGTTTAATACAATATTTACAGGCCAATCCATTTCACACCGCTCTCCAAGCCAAAGAAGTCGCTAACTTTCCGGCATCCATTCAACAGAAGGAGAATTCGGAATTCCCAAATTATAAGGAATAGGTCCGCAGCAAATAAAATTTTTTTTGACGGAAGAAAATAAAATTAGACGAATGCGGTTTGCCAGGAGTTTCTAAATGCAGATAATCTGTGGCCAAAAGTTATTTTTTCTGATGAGAAAACTTTCCAGTCGTGTCATAATGGAAAAATTAGAGTATATAGACCCACTGGAACGAGATAGAATAGTCAATATACTAGAAAGGTTGCAAGAAGCGGTAGGTTTTCGGTTAATGTTTGGGCATGGATTAGTGCCAGAGGACCAGGGGTTTTAAGAGTTATTCCAGGACGTTTTACTGCGCCCGTTTATAGGGATATATTAGAGCAAGTTATGCTACCATCGGTGGAAGCTGTATATGGGGATGATTTTACTTTTCAGCATGACAACTCGCCAGTCCATCAGGCCCGAATTATTAATGCATTCCTTGACGAAAATAATATTAATGTGCTGCCGTTCCCTCCAAAGAGCCCTGATCTCAACCCGATCGAAAATGTGTGGGGGCTTATGTTAAAAATAATTCACCAACATGATTTTCGACCAAGAAATCAAGAAGAGCTCCAGCAAAAAATTATGCAAGCTTGGGATCATATTGATAACCAGCTTACACAAAATCTAGTGTTTAGTATGCCCCGACGTTTGCGGAGTGTATTAGAAAATAATGGCTCTATTACAAAATATTAATATAGTTTCTATTTTTAAGAGTATAACCTGTTGTTGTTTAAATAATGTAATAATTATTTGATTTATTTAATTTAAATAAAAAACCTTATTTAATTTTTGCGTTTGTGTATTTTTTGAAAGCGATGGATCGCGTTTAAAAAAAAAAACACACACAAGCTTGTTTTGCTTGATTTCCTACACTTGTATAATTAAGTAATTTAATTCTGTAATAAATAAACCTAGCTGGTATAAATTACCTGAATTGTCTATATCCCAATAATAAAACTATCCAAACTTAACAGGTATTACGTTGTCAGTCAAAAAAAAATTATAATAGTCAGGGAGCTAGTAGCATATAATATTTTGAGTGTCTGAGTTTTTTGAACGCGATGGTACATACCTTAGCAAGCAATCAATCGTAATTTTTAGTCTAATATGTTATCTTTTACTTAAGTATGTTGCTAAATGGTAGTGAAGAATTTTGTGTTCTACAACTATTATAATAAATATTGTGAACACCTAGTATAAAAAAGTATACATTTTGGGAATTTTAAAAATATACATTTTTGGGAATTTTAAAATAAGTATACATTTTAATTAGGTTACTTAACATTGGGAATTTTGCTAAATAAAGATATACGTGAGGTGTCAAGGTTTTAAAAGTATAAATTAAACAATTTTCTAGGTTACTCTTATAATAATAAAATAAAAACATTAAACAAACTGGGTCGCGTAGAAATGCAAAACAAACACTGAAAAATTTAATATTTAAAGAAAGAGAAAGAAATTGGAAAGAGATTAGATAAGAAGTAGTTAGTGAAGTGAAGGATAAAGTTAAAGTTTTAGTTAAGCCCCGTACGGGCTACCCCTAGTGGGGTATGCCCGTACTAAATTAAGTTAGTCAAATAAGTTAAGTTGGTTTTTAAAAAATGCAAATTTAGTTTTGATGGTCCACCGGTCTTATGGTCCCAAGAAGATAGTTCCATATGGTACATTTGTCCAAGTGACGTAAAGTGGCCCTATATATGTGTATTCAAAATTATACGTCACAATATAAATGCGGTTAAAAGTAAAGGAAACGAGATATTTACATAATACTGATTTTTTGACAATTGACCTGTCATATTTCGAGTTCCTTAAACGATATCATAGGGGACTTTTAGGAAGAGTATTTTTGTACCAAAATAAAGGTACTGTACAGATATTCAGCCTATTCCGTGAGATTCCGAGGTGAAAGTCTTAATTAATTGGGCTGTTATTGTTTTTTCACAGAACAACCCTCCATCTAGAACCAATTCTTTACCTTCTATATCTCTTAATCCTGCCACTTCAGTGTCCAAATCGAACAAAGAAAATAGGACCAGAAGGAGGTAAGTTTAAAAACTCATTTTTTTTAATTTTCACTTTAAAATATCATCTGTGATTGTGTCATTTTCTTCCAGGTTTTTAATGCGACAAAATAACCCTGTATCGTCATCAATAGATCTGTCAAAAGATGATGATAATGGCAGTACTTCGAGTAGTGGATCTCTCTCACAAGACATGGTCAACACTTTAAAAAGAAAGGAGTCAGTATTAACTACTTAAAGAAAGGTGAGAAAATAGTAATTTATGTATAGAAGGAACAGTTTAAAAATGTAAATTCGGTGCTCTTTGATAAGAAAAAAATCACAAAAGTGTTTAAAGCAAATAAATCGGCATGCTTGTCTTCGCGGCCGCCTTTGCTATATTTCTTTTATGATATGCCGGTTGATGCAGCTGGTCATCGCACTATGGGATAGAAATTAATTTTTCTGGTTAAAATTCTGAAACTTACCAATCTAACTTAAAATGAGGTGCTTTTTACTGGAAAAATATTATAAATTATTACAAATGCTTTTTGGAAACCTAAAACTTATTATATGTTATTATAAATTTACACCCCACTTAACATTATTATTTTTTATTGTACAAAATAAATTAAAATGTCAGCTTGTTTGGTTAATTCGGTAGTATTCTAATCAGTAATTCGATGATTATTATCTCATATGATATACAGGGTACGACAATAGGTATGATTTTTTTAAATGGAATACCCTGAATATTATATCACCACCAAAAATCTTTTAAAATGCTTTAAAAAATACTACATTTGATGTGTCTATCTCAATTAGTTTCGGAAATATGACCATCCAAATCTGAAAAATAATTTTAAATTATTCTTAGAAGCGTAATAGAGATACATCTTCCCAACTTTCTTTATTTTTTAACGTATAAAATAAATAAAAACCCTGTTTTGTTGGGTAGATTCTGTAGAATCCATATCTTTCATCAGCATGCTTTGATCTTTTAGGATATACAGTGTAGGACAAAACATATTAAATTTTATAATGGAAAACCTTGTAAGTTATAAATAAATCTTGTATCTGTCCTTACACTCAGAAATAGCAAAAAAATTATAAATAAATCTTGTATCTGTCCTTACACTCAGAAATAGCAAAAAGTAGGAAGGCAATTGTAAGTACAAAAACTGATAAAGAAAAGGTAAAAAATCTTTGACAAAAGTAGCAAAACTTCGCGAGACTGCATCGGAAACACAACAATAGCTGTTATTATTTAAACTCTTTTACTTTTTTAGTAAACAAAGCTAATAATAAACTAAGTAGAATAATTGTTGTATATTTATGTTTACTTAAAATACATTTTCAGTTTCTTATTACCCCAATAGAAGTCGTCATATCCTTTTATAATTTTGCGTACATGTAGTTTGGAGTATCTACTTTGAAATACACAGCATGAGCCATTAAAATTTCAAAGTTGCTTTTGGCCAAAATAATGGATTTCTATCCCATAGTGTATTGGCGAGTGGCTGTAAAGAGTAGCGGCGCCTTTGTATAAAATATTCCGATTGCAGGCGGCCTTTTTTATGTTTTTGTATTATTTTCAAAGGGTACCGAATTTGCGCTTTTAAAATGTTCTTACTATAACAAGTGCATAAAGTAATACTTTTTTACGAATGGGAAGTTTGACAGCACGAGCCGTTAGGCGAGTGCGGCAATCCCATGAGTAAAAAAGACACTTATGCATGTGTTACATACGATATTTTTTCCACGACCGTATAAAAATTTCCCAAAATACCATTTAATACATGTTTTATTTATCTAAACTGATTAATTTTAATTTTTGCAGCACAGCCATTTTATTGCAAAAAAATCATAGCCTCCTTATTTTTAAGAGACAACTATCCTCTTCATAATTATGCATTTATTATTTAATTTTAGAAAATTGTATGTACTTACTTTTTAGAAATAATACCGTACACATAAAAATTAATATCAGATCTGATTAGCTCATGTCAAAAAGCCCCTAGATATAGTAGGGGAGCTCACGATGCCAAATGGGGATTTACTCGAGCGTCATAGCGACCTGTTAGGTTGCAAAGCTTAGATGATAAAAAGCGGTGGGGGAAGCGGCTATAGATTTTTAAATATGTCAAAAAAATACAATTATTATTTCGGCTTGTGGAAATCGTTCGGGTCATATCGTATTATATATTTTATGTTATCCCTGATTTTTTTAAAAATTAAAAAAGAACAACGCTCAAAAATGTTAAACTGACGTTTTTTTGTAGACTTCTGTTTCCTTTACGTCACTCTCAAATTTTCAGATTAGTGGAATATACACTCGACATGCTCTCGACAATTTCTGATAGATATATTTTTGTTTTTCTGATCGGCCCTGTATACGAAGCTAATATTTGGTGAAGGTTCTTAACTGAGTACAAAGGTATCCTCCGGTATATTAATCTGCCGCGATGTAGTAAATCCTGAAATCCCCCTCTTGGGCTCTCCTACCAATACCGAGTTTTATCAAAATATACAAAACGTATCAAAAATTATTGAAATAAATGATTTTTTTCACTTTGACACACTGTATCTTCCTTATCATCAAGTTTTGGATAAGGGTATAGTAAGAACATTTTAAAAGCGCAAATTCGGTACCCTTTGAAAATAATATAAAAAACATAAAAAAGGCCGCTTGCAATCGGACTATTTTATACAAAGGCGCCGCTATCCTTTACAGCGACGCGCGATACACTATGGGATAGAAATCCATTATTTTGGCCAAAAAGCAACTTTGAAATTTTAATGTGCTCATGCTGTGTATTTCAAAGTAGATACTCCAAACTACATGTGCGCAAAATTATAAAAGGATATGACGACTTCTATTGGGGTAATAAGAAACTTGAAAATGTATTTTAAGTAAACATAAATATACAACATTTAATCTACTTAGTTTATTATTAGCCTTGTTTACTAAAAAAGTAAAAGAGTTTAAATAATAAGAGCTATTGTTGTGTTTCCGATGCAGTCTCGCTACTTTTGTCAAAGATTTTTTACCTTTTTCTTTATCAGTTTTTGTACTTACAATTGCCTTTCTTTTTTTTTACATTTTAAAATTTAATATGTTTTGTCCTACACTGTATATCCTAAAAGATAAAATCATTCTGATGAAAAATATGGATTCTACAGAATCTACCCAACAAAACAATGTTTTTATTTATTTTATACGTTAAAAATTAAAAAAGTTGGGAAGATGTATCTCTATTAAATTTCTAAGAATAATTTAAAATTATTTTTCAGATTTGGATGGTCATATTTCCGAAACTAATTGAGATAGACACATCAAATGTAGTATTTTTTGGTGGTGATATAATATTCAGGGTATTCCATTTAAAAAAAATCATACCTATTGTCCTACCCTGTATATCATATGAGATAATAATCATCGGATTACTGATTAGAATACTACCGAATTAACCAAACAAGCTTACATTTTAGTTTATTTTGTACAATAAAAAATAATACTGTTAAGGGGGTGTAAATTTATAATAACATATAATGAGTTTTAGGTTTCAAAAAACATTTATTATAATTTATAATATTTTTCCAGTAAAGCACCTCATTTTTAAGTTAGATTGGTAAGTTTCAGAATTTTGACCAAAAAAATTAATTTCTATCCCATAGTGCGATGACCAGCTGCATCAACCGGCAAATCATAAAAGAAATATAGCAAAGGCGGCCGCGAAGACAAGCATGCCGATTTATTTGCTTTAAACTTTTTTGTGATTTTTTTCTTATCAAAGAGCACCGAATTTACATTTTTAAAATGTTCCTTCTATACGCTCGAAAATATTAAACTAACGTTTTTTTTTGGAGCCTTCTGTTTTTCTTTTCGTCACTCTCAAATTGTTAGATTAGTGAAATATACACGGTTTAGCATGTAATTAACTTACTCTGTCTTAATCTTACGCGCTCGACAATTTCTAATGGATATGCTTTTGTTTTTATGATCGGCCCTGTATACGAAGCTCATATTTAGTGGTGGTACTTAACTGGGTACAAGGTATTCTCCTCTTGGGCTCCCCTACCAATACCGAGTTCTATTAAAATATACAAAACGTATTAAAAATTATTGAAATAAATTAAAAATATATTTTTCACTTTGACACCTCTGTAACTATCTTCCTTATCATCAAGTTTTGGATAAGGGTATGTGAGGCTAAATCATAATGCCTTAAAAAAATAATTTTTCTGTGTACCATAAATTAAAGGACACCCTGTATACTATTTTATTTCAAGTAAATCACAAATGGCTCGTTACCATGCTCAATTTTCTTAACGATTTATTTTCCTTTCAGATGTAAATCAACCTGGATTAGTTCGTCTTTTGTTGATTAAATGATAAATAATTGCATTGATATGGTGGAGAAAATTCCTTGTGCAATTGAACTATTAACGTTTAGGCTAATTTTTACGATTATTTATGTAATTTATTAGATTTTCCATAAGCAAACCCGTAGAAGAGATTTTTTTGTAAATTATAAGTAAAAATTTAGAATGTTTCAGCTGATAGACAAGTTTATGATTTTTTTTTTGTTTATTTTTATGTAATAAAATATCTTTTTGATACTATTGTGTAATGATTTGTTAAGATCGTTAGGTTATAATGGAAAAATAAATCATTTTAAAAATGAAATATGTTAATTTTTTTGTCTATACCTTTTCCCTTACGACATTAATTTTAATAATTAATAGTTTAAAAAAACTAAAAAAACACGCTTTTATATGCAACCGAACTAAAAATTAAAAAATAATTTTTCATTAAAAAAAATATTTTCACTTCATAGTAAAAAGCGTGGGGTGCATTTTACTATTTTTTCATAACTTTTCCATCATAGATATTGGCAAATATAATAATTATAACATTTAATATATTAAGCACCCCACGCTTTTTACTATGAAGTGAAAATATTTTTTTAATGAAAAATTATTTTTTAATTTTTAGTTCGGTTGCATATAAAAGCGTGTTTTTTAGTTTTTTAAACTATTAATTATTTTTCATTTTTAGTTCGTTATATCAATTAATTTTTAACAATTAACTTTGCTACTCTTGACAAAATGGCGAAAAATTTTTTAGTGAACAAGAGTAGCAAAGTTTGGAATGTTGCCAACAGATGGCAACCCACTAAAAAATTTCTTCTCCATTGAGTAGCAAAGTTTGAAATGTTGCCAACAGATGGCAACCCCGGTGTTGTTTTTATAATATAATGGAATTTCTTTTTCCTGGCGATCCAAAGCAGGATAACGGGATACTGTTTGCAGATTATTGCATTGTCATGGGTCCTTAATACGTGTGCAAAGTTTCAAAGAAATCGAATAGCTGGAAGTTGGTTAAAATTAGGCTCAAAGATTCCGTTACATAGATAGCCAGATGGATAGATAGATTGATAGTTACAACCCAAGTTAATAAAAAGCGTGTTAAAAATAAAACGAATTTAATAGCTTTGTTCGCGGGTCTAGTAATAAACTGATTCTAAACCAGAACCGAACTGGTTTAGAATTGTTTTAAAGCGCATATCTGGTTATTTATTAGTTTGGAATTTTTATTTACCGCAAACGATTTTCTATACAGCTGAGGATGTATTCTAACCTAGCCTTTTGGTTAGGATTTTCATGGTTAAATTGAATACTATACAAAAAAATAAATTCAAACAAAAAGGTAAATTTTTATACTGTCCAATGCCACTCGAGGTCTCTCGGCGGAAGACGAGGAATTCCCTGCCTCCTCTCGTTTTTAACATAAGTATGTGTATTTAACTAAAGATAAAATTCAAACAACAAAAAATGGTAAAATTTTCTAATATTGCCTATATGTTTTAATTAAATCTTTATTTATTTTATTGCATACATACATTCATATGGAATACAATTAAAAATCCTTTGTTTATATACGCTCAGAATCACAAAAATATAAAAAAAATATTCAACAGGTATATTAACCCGCATAAAAAGTGGCAGAAACAAATAAACTGTAATACAACGGTTTATTTCTGTACCACAAAAACAGAAAACAGCTGACCATGTCGACAATGCGCATAAAATTCCGAACTGAACTTTTAGTTCCAACAAAAATCCCAGAACTGCTAATCAGGTTACGAACCGGTAACGAACTGATTCCATTGTAACCCGCGAACACAGAACTGTTACTAAAAATTCAGGATTTTACTAACCGCGAACGCTGCTTTTTCACTGCGCATGCGAATAGTCCCAGAACCGGTTCAGAATCAAACCCGAGAACAAAGCTAATGTGAAAGAAAACTTACGGAAACCAGGCTCCCAACTAGGATTTTCAAATTATTTTATCTACGAACTGAGACATGGAATTTACACCATACCGTGTTATGCATTCTCAGACAGGCCATAGGAAACCTCTTGTAAATTTTGATACCTTTAAATACTGGCTTCCCTCTTGATTTAACAACAAAATTGTATTAGACTGTTTTGAAGACGATAATAATATAAGCTCGCACACTAAATTTTGTTATTTACTAAAAGTCAAATCAATGTTATTAAAGAAAATTCACTAGTAGTAAATCAAATGTCTTGGCAATTTTTTAATTAACGTTTTACTTTCTATTATACTCTGGGCACTTTAAAAAGCGTAAGCGTGTAAAGTTCATAACGTAATTTGGTAATAGTTCGATATAGCGGTTTTCGCTATTATAATATATTATTTTCAGGGCGTTTCTATAGGTCGATTATGACACAAATCTGTGTGCGCGTTTTCCAAAATCCATTTCTATAATTTAATATTAATAAAAACATATTACGGGACGGTGGAGTGAACAGGGGTACTGGGTGGGGACAAAACAGTAGAAATCCTACATTAAACGCCCAAAAACAGTATTTCACAGTACACACCGCACTTTCTGTTTACAAAAATGTCAAAAAATTGTTTAAAAAATTAAAAATAAATAATAGTACAACAATCCCGCCATGGCTGTCACTGCATAAAAAAAAGAGTTTGCAATAGAACTGTAAATGTCTTGCGATGTTGCCAAATAAAGTGAGAAAGTGTCAATAGCTTAAAAAAAAGGAAGATACAGGACAGAAATTCATATGAAAAATAAGTTATTCCTTCTTCCTATTATAATTTGTAGAGAAAAATGGAAAATACCTAAACATAAAGAAGAGGCATTTCTACAAAAAATACCATTGTTTCTCATGGAAACTGGTGGATAATCCCCGAAATAGGCTTGGTGTTAATTCTTCATAAGAAGTTTGGCAACGCTGCTTCTATTAAGACTGTCATTTTCATAATGACGAACTTGCATGTTATCAGCTGACCAAAATAAATTTTCCTTCTTTAATTAATGGCGGACAAGATATCTCATATGTGTGGGATAGTTTTCGAAAAATTTAATACTTTTCAAAATTAATTTACATTTTCATGTGCCCCGAGTGCAGTGTATTAATGTTTTCTTGTGTTTGACGTTGGATTTATACTGTTTTGTCCCCACCCAGCACCCCTGTTCACTCCACCGTCCCGTAAATATGTTTTTATTAATAATAAATTATAGAAATGGATTTTGGAAAACGCGCACACAGATTTGTGTCATAATCGACCTATAGAAACGCCCTGAAAAAGAATTTTTCAGAAAATCTCTTATAATAGCGAAAACCGATATATCGAACTATTACCCGTAATTTTTCTACAGCTAGAAACAGGAAAAAGTAAACGAGATTTGGGCAGGTCCCCCAGGAAAAATGTATCGTGTGATGCAGTGTTACTTCTTGGGTCGAAAACTTTTTTGCTCTTCAAAATTATTTCAACAAAATCCAGTCCGGTTTGTAAAATTGGGAGATTGAAAGGAGGGGGAGGCTGAAGCAAATCTCACCAGGGTGGAGCAGAGTCCCCTTATACAGGATGTCCTACCAGGAACTAGGGCTGGCAACCGAAACCGGTTTTTCGGTTAACCGCGGTTTTCGCCAAAACCGAAAACCGGTATTCGAAAACTGGTTTCGAATACCGGTATATTATATATTATTAATACATTACGTGTGAAAGCCAAAAACCGAAAATAGAATACATTTTTGACCATTTACATTAGCCAGAATTTCTGTCTGACATAAATTATCATGCAATAAATGTCAGATATAAACCCACCATAACTTTTCCCCAACGTAACCTCTACTAAATACAATACAAACTAAACAAGGATGTTTCGAGATGTACAATTTTTTGGTAAACAAAAACAAAAGTTATAAAAAATTAAATGAGAAACTATTTGATGTTTGTTGACGTTTCGGTTTATTATTAAACCATCTTCAGAATCTATAATTTAAAAAACAACGATCTTAATTTTGATACAAAGCAAAAGAAAAATATACAAAGGGCGCTGCTATTATTAATATAAAATAATTTAAAATTAACATACCTTTTTTAAACTTAATCACTAATTTAACAAATTAAAACTACAATGTTACATTTTGAAAGCTTAGAGAGAACTAAAAATTTTTTTCCAGTAATCTTGGTTTTATTTAACATTTATTATAAGGTCCCTTTCGGTTTTTCCTAATTTTGATAGTAAAAATTTGCATTTTATTATCCTGTAATAAGGTTATTATATACAATACTAAGATTATTTGTGTCGGTCCTATGGTTTACTGTATTTTTGGTTTTTTTAATGTGAATCATCTCTTTTATATTTCTTTTTCTAAAATTTGTTTCGTAGTCTAAAATTTGTACGTTTTTAAAGTCAAAATAATGTAAGTTTTCTATTGCGTGATTAGCTAGTGCTGTTGAATTTTCTTTAATGTTTCTAATACTTGATTGATGTTCTTTTATTCTATTTTTTAAATACTGTTTTGTTTGGCCAATGTATGATTTTGGACAGTTTAGACAGTCTATTTTATAAATGAGGTTTGTTTGTTCTAATTGTGGAATTTCGGGTTTAAGTTTAGTAAAAAGTGTTTTTGAGTTATTTAGTGGTTTTTCAGCAACCTGAATTTTAAATGGTTTTAAAACTTTTTAATTTTATGATTTATTTCAGGGTTATAGGGTAATGAAATGTATTTTTTGTCTTTATCACTGTTTTTGTGTTGGTGTTTATTAGAGTTATATATATTATTTATTCTCGATTTTATGATGGGTTCTGTGAAATTTTTTGGATATTGGTTATTTTTAAGACTTCTCTTATTTTTTAAGATTTTGTGGTCTGTGTTTTGGATCAGAAAGTTTTATTGCTCTGTCAACTAATGAGTTGACAACACTTTTTGTATGCTTTTGGGGTGTTTGAGTTAAAATTAAGGTATCTACCAGACCATACTGGTTTTGTATACCAGTTTGTTTTTATTTTGCCATCATTATCATAGCTTATTGTTACATCGAGGAAATTAATTTTACGATTATTTTCATTTTCGTGTGTAAATTGAAGTTTTGAATGAAATGAATTAAATTTTTAAGTGTATATTGAAGCCTATTACTTGGAATACAAAGAAGACAGTCGTCAACAAATCTTTTAAAAAATATGGCTTATAATCCAAAGACTCTATGACACTGGTTTCGAGGCATTCCATGACAAGGTTGGCTATTGTAGCTGAAATTGGTGAACCCATGGCAACACCGTAAATTTGTGAATAAAATTGTTCTTGAAATTGAAAAAAGTGGATGAAATGCATAGTTTGGTTGCTTCTATAAATTCATTTTTGGGATGGTGGTAAATTCCTTAATTTGTGACCACTTCTTATCAATACTCTTTATTGCAAAAAATTAATAAAGTAGTGATAAGAGATGGATTCACCATCCCCAAAGTAACTCCCGAAGCAGCCAAACTATGCATCCATCCATTCAATTTCGGGACAATTTTATTGATGTTGCACATGGTGTTGCAATTTCGGCTGCAATGTAACTGGCTGGCGTAAGCGAGTGCTCATGAGTCTTTGGATTATAAACCACATCCCACAAGGTTTGTTGACGACATAACTCTTGTATTCCCGAGCCTCAGGCTTCGGCTCATACGCATTCAATTGTCATTCATTGCGAAAAACTCATCGCAAGGTAATGTCGCTCGACGTAACAATCGGCAATGGCTAAACGCGAAATGATGGCAAGCTGGTATACCCAAACCAGTGTGGTGCATGGCTGATACCTTGAGTTTTATCAGTACAACCCCAAAAGCACTGCATACGAAGTGTTGTCAACTCATTTCGTTGATTTGACAGAGCAAATACAACTCTCTACAGAGTCCAAATACAGACCTCTAATCTTAAAAACAAGAGGAGTCTTAAAAAATAGCCAATATCCAAAAAGGAATTTCTGGAACCCATCACTCAAATCGAGAATAAATAATATATATAACTCTAAATAAGCTTTGCCAACACAAAAACAGTGATAAAAGACAAAATACATTTCATTTACCCTATAACCCTGAAATAAATAGCAAAATTAAAAGAGTTTTAAAACCATTTTAAAGAATTCCAGGTTTGCTGAAAAACCACTTTAAATGGCTCAAAAAGCACTTTTACTAAACCCAAACCCGAAATTCCACAGTTAGAACAGACAAACACTCATTTATAAAATGAGACTGTCTAAACTGTCGAAATCGTACATTGGCCAAACAAAACAGTATTTAAAATAGAATAAAGAACATCAATCAAGATAGAAGACATTAAGAAAATTCGGCAGCACTAGTGATGCAATGAAAAACATTATTTTGGCTTTAAAACGTACAGTACAGACTACGAAACAGAATTTTAGAAAAGAAATATACAGAGAGATGATTCACATTAAAGAAACCAAAAAATACGCACCAGGACCGACACAATAATCTTGAGTATTGTATATAATAACCTTATTACAGGATAATAAAATGCAAGAATTTTACTATCAAGATAGGAGAAAACCAGAACTTATAATAAATGTTAAATAAAACCAGATTACTGGAAAAGAATTTAGTTCTCTCTCCAAAATGTAACATTGTGTTTAATGTGTTAAATTAGTGATTAAGTTTAAAAAAGGTATGTTAATTTTAAATTATTTTATATTAATAATAGCGGCGCCCTTTGTATATTTTTCTTTGCTTTGTATCAAGTAAGATCGTTGTTTTAAATTATAGATTCTGAAGATGGTTTAATAATAAACCGAAACGTCAACAAGCATCAAATAGTTTCTCATTTAATTGACCGAACCAAAGCAAAAACCAAATTACTAAATATACGGTCAGGAAAAGAATATACTAAGTTATAAATTTTTATTATTAAGAGTTATCACATTGCCAGGTACCAACACAAAATAACGAGATCCTCAGTTTAAACAATTTCCTAGTTAAACAATCGAGTTTGGTACTTACATTTAAATGTGATGAACACAAATGACACAAAAAAAGGTTATAAAAAAATAGTTTTATTCTTAAGTTAGTCACGAGCGTCGTCTTTGTTTACACTGAATTGGTTCGGAGGCACTAGTTTCGGCACCGCAGTCGGCTATGACTACATCTTTGACCAGGTCTGTCTCTGTAATAATAATAAAAAATACAGTAAACTGTGTTTAGTAGGCTGTGGCAAAGAATACCAATCCATAGAACCCCACAAGTGAGATTTCAGCGTGCCCTAAAAATTTTAGTACCTACCCCTGACCAATAGATGGCGAAAGTAGTACGGATGTCGCTTTGCCAATACGATTACCATCAGAGGAATTGGTGTCCACTCACCATTAATTAAATGAACCGCTGAACCAATATAGAACATATCTTCATCTGAAATAAAGCCGTGCACTAATGTATGTACAAAACAAAGTTGGTAATTTCTTTGTACGTACATTAGTTCACGGCTTTATTTCAGATGAAGACACGTTCTATATTGGTTCGACGGTTCATTTAATTAATGGTAGTTATTTGGGTACACGCCAAAAATAAATTAAAAGTACCAAAAATCAAAATAAATAAAGCAAGTAAATAGAGAACTAAAATGGATCGTTCTTGGTGGCAAGTCTGCCAAGGTTGTCAAGATAAATTGAATAAAAATAAAAAATTAAATATTAACTATTATTTAGGTTTAGAATTTAAAATATTTTAGCTTTTTTTCAGGAGAATTCTGAAAATTTTTACATTAAATGTTAAATATGTTTGTTTTGTAATTCAAATTAAGAAGAAATTTAAAATAAAAACATTCAGATCTCGGTTTTTCTTTAAAAATAACGCGATGGGAAGAAAAATCGTTTCCCGTAAAATTGGCGAATGTCGCTTACGATGTTTTGTAAAAACGCATCGATATATCCTATTCTGAAATAATAAATTTAATAATCTTATGGATACTGGGTCCATTTATCGGAAATTTTATTTTTATTAAATTTTGCGTATATCCTCACTCTAACTGATCGGGCCGACTGCTCGTCAGCGACTGCTATCAATTTCTGATGGTAATCGTATTAGCAAAGCGACATCGTACTACTTTCGCCATCTGTTGGTCAGGGTAGGTACTAAAAATTTTTAGGGTACGCTGAAATCTCACTTGTGGGGTTCTATGGATTGGTATTCTTTGGCTGTGAACAGGGTTAAAAAAATCAGGATATTAAAAAAGAATTTATTGCATTTTTTTTATGGGTACTTATCATCAGAGTTGGGTCGTATTCGAGTACTCATTATTCTGAATAGTATTCAGAATACATGTTGCCGGTATTCAAATAGTAGTCTTCCCCGTGGCGCAGTGGACAGAGCTTTGATCTTCGAAGCCAGAGGTCGCCGGTTTGATTCCCAGCGGGGGAGACATATTTAGGTGGTAGTTATTTAAAAATAACGACCGTGGTGACACTACCGCGTTGTCTAAAAGGTGCTGTGAAATGCATAACTGCATGTTTCAGTGTTTGGACAACGTTGACGGAACAGGGGGAACGATGAGTTAAACATCTAATAACCCGACACCCACGGTACTCTGGTATTTAGGCATATGCCTTCGTGGGATGTCAAAAAGATTTAAAAAAAAAAATCTGACAGTGCGGACGTGCGTAGAGGACTACAAAGTTCTTCCCGGAGTGGCGGCTAGAGGTATCGTATGAACGTTTTTTACCTTCGGGGATCAAGGAAAGATTCACGCTAAATTGACGGCATCTTTCTTCTGGATCTAAGCGCTGTGAGCGAAGATTCATATAAAAGCTGATGGTATCCTGTTTGGTGGTGAACACGAGGTATTTCTCAAATGGCGGGAAATAGATGGGCGTGCCATGGGAACTGTCAGTAGTGAAAGTGAAGGTTATATGTAACACCAGTAGCAGATCTTGGTTTGACAGCCGACAATTTATGTATTGCATAGATTTGTTTTCTTTTTGGAATTTCTGGGAGCTACGAGCTCGATTATCCAGATTTTCCGCCGACGAAGCCCTGGAAAGCATAGTCCGGAAGGGGGAGAGTGGTGGATTGGACTTGAAGGGACCAAAACCAAGAAAGAAAATAGAGAGAGAGAGAGAGAAAGTTTAAGGAAAAGTCCCGAAAGAGGCCGATAAAAATTGCAAAAGTTATAAACAATAAATGAAAAGATTATCCGCCGGCCAAAAATTTTTTCCCCATTTTTTCTTAGTTATCCATTAGGTAATTAACAACTTTTTTAATTGAATGTTAACATAAAAAGCCCGATTATTATTAAACTACAACCTTGAGATTTTTTCACGTTGTTGAGTTATTCTTAAGAGGTATAGAAATAGATTCCCGTTGAAAAAACTTAAAAATGTTAATTTTCTACTTTTTATTAACAATTAAAACTGTAAAAACAAATTGTGATAATAAAGACATTTTGCACCCCTTATTTTGCAATTCCGTTGTGGTTAACGTTATTCTGAGACTGCTCAGTAACGCAAACATGATCCGTTATCGTTATTAACAATACCGGACTCCTTTAATTACGGATGAATACCGAAGAGCTTATCGTTATCGTTATCTTTATTGTTAAACTGCGTGGTTGCCGGATTGTAGAGATTTTAATATCAATTATTTAAAAGGTTAAAATTTTTATGCCGTATTAATTAAAATATCATTTATACCTAGGCTCTAATTAGCGAAAAATCTATAGCAGTAATAAAAATCAAATAGTGTTAAGAAATTAAAACGGACTTGCACTTTTACGAATATTCTAAATCAGTAATTAATTTAGATGTTACCATCTGGCACACTTGCTTTTTATTCTACTACCAAACCTAACCTTACTTTTTGTGTTTTGCTTATACTGTATTGTTTGCATCTACTTTAAAAACGGAACCAACAGAAGTGTTTGCATATATTTAAATATGAATTTATATCTTATGAAGAATAAAAGTTAATACTGATTTTTCGTTAACTTTCAAATGGGTGAACCACAGGCAAAAATAAGGTTATATGTCGAAAGCGCAGGCGCAAGATATATATCTTACAAGAGGCTGCAAAATCTCTGTCTAAAACTGCTGCCGTAATCGTTATGTTTAATAACGATGACCATAAGGAGGCCAAAAAACGTCTGTTATTTTAAGAGGTGCAAAATGTCTCTTTTTTTACAATATTTGATTGTTAATATTACCA
>JACEGR010008907.1:0-31861 GCA_014170235.1 Listronotus bonariensis
ACACTTTATTTTAGCAGTAGTTTTTATTTTGTTGGAAACTGTTTAAAAAGTTTGCAAACTTTCTTCAAACATTACTGACAAATTTTTATCATAACCTTTCTTGTATTGACGTATAAGCAGTATGCACGCCTCGTTTATTTTTCATTTCAGCAGAAAACTGTTCTGACTAATGTTTGTAACAATTTCTGCGTTTTACGATTGTTGTCAACATGTCTTTAACATTTGCTGAAACAAACGTAATATAAATAAAAAAGTAAAAAAAAGAATAAAATCGGAGCTGTTACTGAGGACTTTCGGAGAATAGTCTTCACTGACCCCGCTAAGGGCATCGTAATGGTAGGTGTCAAAGATGTATAGTGGATGTGACCATTTCTAACGAAGATAAAACACGTATCGCTGTCTTCATCGTGACCAGGCATTATCTATTTATTTGGACACTCCGTAATATTAAAGTAACCAGCAAAAGTAGTTGTATCTACCTAGAGGTGTGACTGCGATCGCAGTCGCTGCTACCTATCACCGGTTATTAACAAATCATTTTGGTAGCTGCTACTTGCGCCTGGCGATAGCAGTGAAAGAATCACTCTTTAATATTCGCAGTTCGCAGAGGTGGCGCTGCCCGTAACCACAACATTAAACGGCGAATGCGATCGCGGGAAGGTGATTGTGATTGCGATTGCGATTCAGTGATTCTAAAGCCTGATTTATAGTTTCAGTAACGTAAGACTTAAGACTTAAAACTTAAGTGTTAAGACGTAAGAAGTAAGCAGTAATGACAAGTCAATTTATAGTTCCTTAATTTAAAGTATTTCCTTAAGTTTTTTAGGTTATGAATATTGTTGTTGTCATTTTTAAAAATGTATTTTATAAAATATAATTTAGGTAGATTGGCTCTATGCTGTTTACAAAGAACATCAACGACAACAAAAATAAAATTTAATGTAAAATGGCCCATAAATAACCAAAAATGTAAACATGAGGCTGCCGATTATCGGCGAAAACGACCGATGTCAACCGAGCCGTAAGACTTAAGACTTAAGAAATAAAAATAAACCATTTCTTACTTCTTACGTCTTACGGCTTAATTCTTACTGCTTAAGTTTTTGGCACTATAAATTATCAGGTTACTTGTCACATGTTCATTTTTCTTACGGCTTAACGTTAAGTCTTAAGTCTTACGTTACTGAAACTATAAATCAGGCTTAACCCCTTTCGTTTATGTTTATGGTGATTATGCATGTTTACGTTAGTGAAACGGGATGCGAATTGGCTTGCTTACCGCATGAAAACTATTTTTTTATCAATTTGATTTGGTATTAAATCTATCGCGAATGTGTTGCCTAAAAAATATGATCAAAGCTGTAAATGTTTATAAAAAAATAAAGAAAATTGATATACATCGTGTAATGTCCGTTTTTTTCCTACATTTACTTATATGCTAATGCAAATTAATAATTAAATTATATGTATATTAAATGACAGAATGTATTTTAAAATGATATATTTTTCTTCATTCAATTTTAACAAGGTTAACTATGACTTTAATTATAAAAATTTAGCATGTTCCCGTAAAGAGTGATAATATCACAGTTTTCAGTAGCAGTTACTTTTAGATAGCAGTAGCAGCGATCACCGATATCAAAAAATCACTGTTAAGCCCACCGCTATCTACCAGGTTAATTTACTTATATTTTCTTTATGTTATTAAGGAGCCTCTATCCCCAAGAATTTAAACTTTTAAGTGAAATAATTATGTTGGTATTAAGATAAGATCTCTTAATATACTTTATAATTCAATCTATACTGTTCTAAAACATAGATAAGTAAATATGATTATGGTTGTTAATTTCACAGGTGCTTTACCCTATTTCATATTGATTAGTACAGAACAGTAGTCCTTTTTATTTTATTTATTTTATGTTTGTCTAGCAATTATGGCTTGGACACTTTTGGAAATGAAGAGGAGGTTATTAAGTGGACCTAAAGTGATTTTCTATCTAAATGTTTATTTGTTTGCCTCGTTAGAGAATTTATGTAAATTTAATTATCGACTTTGTTCTAAGGTTGTGTTTCATGATATAAATTTTTCAATTCATTATTTAAGGCGCTCTGCATTAGGGGTCGGTGAAACAGCGACGAGACTGAGATTCGACGAGCTTTCAACAGTATGTATGCATATATTCGTGTTTGAAGTGGCAACAACCGTACAGAGACGAGCATACGGTTACTGGTCAATTTTTACTGTATTCTCAGCCAATGAAATCATATGTCGATTGAAATGCGCCGATGTTTCCCGAACCCGACCGCGACGGCGCAAAAACTACCCCTTTGGATTATCCCACCGATTCATAAAGTGCATGAATAGAGCTCTCTAAGACAAGTTCCTAAAAGCCTGAATTCAACGGAACATTAATTTACAGACAAAAAATTTAATATATTTTTATCTGACAGGTTGAGTGTCTTGCTATTTTTTCCAAGCTCTTTCTGCGTAATCTTTTTAAAATATTCTTTTAAAGTATAAATATATGGTACAGGATGTTTTTCATCCCCGTCGACAAATCTAATATTAAACAAACCAGCTTTGGTACAAAAATTTCTTGACGTAATACTAATTTTTCCGTGTAAAAACCAGACCCAATCACAATATAAATGACACACCGTAAACAAAATACAAAACGGTTTTGTATTGCATTTATTTAATAAAGGACGCAGATTGCTAAGATTGGACACGCTAATATGCCTACGTGCTGTCAATGCCTGAAAAAATCGCGTTCTCGTTGCTGTTTTACAGCACCCATGTGCGGAGAGCCTAACTCTGTATTCGGCTTTCGTATCCCATCGACTTATATTCGGATTGTAGATAGTCTTTCACTTTGGAACACTGTTTTTCCTCTTTTTACATTACCACTCTTTTCTTCCTCTGCCATTAAAAAAATAAATGCAAAGTAAAACAGATGCGTTTATGACAGGACTGGTAATTAATATTGAATGGAGGCATCAAAAATATTGTTCCCGGACTAATATTGTATTATGATAATGATAATAGATGCTCCCATATATCTAAAAAGTCAAGTTTCTAGACTTATACTTCATTTGTTTTTTCTTAAAAAAAACAGATTTAACACCCTGTATATCATTAATACGTGTAACGTTTTTAAAGACCGTCTTCAATAAATAGAATAACACATTTTCAGATTGATTTAATTGAACGAATGGTTTCTTTTAGAAATGTATCGATTTTACTAACTCAAAGAATGGTCTGTTAAATTTAGAACCTATACATAAATTAACACACACTCTGTATATTTCTAAGACGTCTAACATTTTTAGAATCTGTCTTTAATGACTAGAATAACACATAATTGAATAATCTGAATGGTTCTCATTTCCAAAGTTATATTTGTTATTTTAACCTACATCCATTAATCTGCAGTATAAATCACCCTTACTCAGCGGAAAATCGGGTCAGAAATATCATTCTTACCACGGACCTTCTAGTGCCACCCTGTATACCTGCGATAGGTATAACGTTTTAAAACACTCTCTTCAATGAATAACGAATTATAGAATGATCAATTTAGGTTATAACCTCCGAATGGGTCCTATTTCCAATTGGACCGATTTTACTTTATACCAAAGTCATTTTTGTTATTTTTACCCATTCATTAATCTATATTTTAAATACCACAGAATTTCTAGTGCCATATGTATATCTGAGATAGATCTAAGATTTGTTAATACTACCTTTAAAAAAATAACGAATTATGGATTGATTAATTTGGGTTATAACCTCTGAATGGGTCTTATTTCCAATTGGACCAATTTTACTTTATACCAAAGTAATTTTTGTTATTTTTACCCAAATTCATTAATCTATAATATAAATACCACAGAATTTCTAGTGCCATATTATGTATATCTGTGATAGATCTAACATTTGTTAATACTACCTTTAAAAAAATAATGAATTATGGATTGATTAATTTGGGTTATAACCTCTGAATGGGTCTTATTTCCAATTGGACCGATTTTACTTTATACCAAAGTAATTTTTGTTATTTTTACCCAGATTCATTAATCTATAATATAAATACCACAGAATTTCTAGTACCATATTATGTATATCTGTGATAGATCTAACATTTGTTAATACTACCTTTAAAAAAATAATGAATTATGGATTGATTAATTTGGGTTATAACCTCTGAATGGGTCTTATTTCCAATTGGACCGATTTTACTTTATACCAAAGTAATTTTTGTTATTTTTACCCAGATTCATTAATCTATAATATAAATACCACAGAATTTCTAGTGCCATATGTATATCTGTAATAGGTCTAACATTTGTTAATACTGCCCTCAAAAAAATAACGAATTATATATACAAATAATATGAATTAAAATTAAATATTATTAAGGTTTTAAATTTTAAAATTTGTATCTTTTTTTTATGATATTCTGAGAAATCTTTGACATTAAATGTCAAGTATGTTTGTTTGGTTATAGTGCCATAGTGACATAGATAACTGGTTGTTGGTGTATTTATTGTTTGTATTACAATGTGTGTGAATAGTTAGTTAATTTTTAGTCTTCCTGAAGATACTTCAGTATCAAGCAAAGGCAACCAACTGTTATTTAAATTAACTAAAATTGTTGCTACACAATTATCTTTATTTAATAATATATACGCACTTTCTTTGATTTTGCGTTTTTTAGAATAAGTTTCTTTTGCTAAAATGCTCGAAGCATCCCAGTTTATTCTATGATTGTTATCAAATACGTGTAAGCAGATTTTTGATTTATGAAATTCTGTGTTTTTAATGTATGATCTGTGTTCTTTAATGCGTTTGGCTAATGGTCTACAAGTTTCACCTATATAAAACTTATTGCATTCGCAAGGTATTTTATAAATGACATTTTTTGTATTTTTATTTAAGTTGTATGGTACTCGTAAATGAATCCGCCGAAACACAGAACATATCTTTAATTCAGAAATATCATTTTTCCCACATACCTTTTAGTATCGCCCTGTATATCTGTAATAGGTCATACATTTTTAAAGACTGTCTTTAACGAATAATAAATTATAGATTGATTGATTTAGGTTATAATCTCTGACTGGGCTTAAGTTCCAATTGGACAGAATTTACGTTCACTAGAGTTATTTTTGTTATTTTCACCCACATCCATTAATCTGCATTATAAATCACCCTTACGCAGCGTAAAATCAGACCAGAAATATCATTCTTGCGACAAATGATCCTGAGAGCTAAGGGGACCCGATGCCCCATATGGGGATCACTTAGGCTCCCGCTGGGTCGTACTCGTAAATCGATCGCGCCACGTGAATCTTGTCGGGTAATTACCCAAGTTGATTGGAAGAAATGGTCGTTTTAAGGATGTTTTTTCTATAAAGCAAGGTACCAATTGGTTTTTATTTATGTGATGATCAATAATTATTGATGGCTTTGTAATACAACAAAATGCGATTTAGTAAAAGATTTTTTTGTTATAATTTAAAAACTTTTCACCTATAGTACCACAAGAGCTTTGATTATAATATTGGACATTTATTTAGCCCAGGATAATTTTAAAAATTTGTGCAAGAAAAGAATATGGATTTTGATTTAAAAAAATGACCAACCTGTATTTATTATTATACCGGGTGATGCATCGCCGGGAGGGACATAGGAAATCCCATGTAATTTTTAATGGGGTCAATTATTGGCTCCCTAATTATTTTAGAAAAAAATCTATTAAAGTTTATTGAAGAACATGCAAATCTACGTCCATGGTAAAAATTTTAGATTCTTTAGATAACCCGTTTGCTAGTTAGATGCTAATATATTTTTAAAAATTGTTACATTATTATCGCCTCATATTTTTTATGAACAACAATAAAAATACCAGTTAGCGTGACATAACGTTGCCATTTTGAAATTTAGTGCTTTATTATTATCAAAAAATCGTACAGTGAAAAGATTAAAGTTGTATTTATACAAACGAATTAAGTTAAGTTAAACTAAACTAGAGTAACAAATTTCAAGAATTTATGACATTTATAATATTTACATGCTTCAATAAATTATTAATAATATTACAATAATTAATATGTTGGAAATAAACTTAAGATTTAAGAAAAATTTCAAATACTCCTCCATTGACTGCTAGACAATAACCCAGACGTTTATAAAATTATCTTCTTACATTGGCTAACTGGTAAATTGAAATTTTGTTGCATTCTGCAGAAATAGAAATTTTTAACTCATTTATATTAGAGTAATTTTTATCCTTGTATATCATGCTTTTTAAGTGGCCCCAGAGGAAGAAGTCATTTGGCGAAATATGAGGAGACCTGGCTGGCCAATTTATGGTGTGATGTAGGCCAATAACATTTCCATTAAAAGCATTGTGTAAATATTGCCGAACAGCCAGGGTATTATGTGCCGGGCAGCCATCCATTTGGTACCAAATTTCCTGATTTTCCTTGAATACATCATTTAAAGCGGGTATAATTAGTTCTTCGAGTAGTTCCAAATAAAATTCTGCATTCAAATTTTGATTAAGAAAAATGGTCCAATAATATGTTGTCCGAAAATCCCCGCCCAAACATTTACTTTCTGTGGATATTGCGTCCTCGTTTTGACAAATCTGTGTTGGTTTTCTTTGCTCCAGTATCGGTAATTTTAATGATTGGGTTCATTGTTTAACGTAAATGTGCACTCATCAGTAAAACAAATATTTCTTAAAAGTTCCCTGTTCATGTTTGCCCTTTCCATCATGTCAAAACAAAATTCCTGCCGTCGTATTTCATCCACATCCCTTAGTTCTTGATGTCTTTCATATTTGTATGAAATGTATTTATGCCTTTTCAAAATCCGGAGCGCTGTTTATTGATCTTTTCCTATAATATCCTGAAGTTTCCTTGTACTCACCTCCCCTTCATTTTCTTCCACGTGCAATAAAATTTCCAAGTCTCTATCATCTCTTACATTTTCTTCTCTTTGATACTCCCTAGCTTCACAACTGCAGTTATTTATCACTGTGTCTTTGGTCTCAAATTTTTTGATAGTCCTATCAACTGTTGATTTTTCGGGTATTGGTCTATTCGGATACTGAGCAGCGAACATGTCTGACACTCTTTGGTAACTATTTCCTTGATAGTACCATTTAATCGTCAATACTTTTTCTTCAGTAGTATAACTCATGGTTAATCTTTTCGCTTTACGATTTCTTGATAATAATAAAGCACTAAATATCAAAATGACAACGTTATGTCACGCTAACTGATATTTTTATTGTTGTTCATAAATATGAGGCGATAATAATGTAACAATTTTTAAAAATATATTAGCATCTAACTACCAAATGGGTTAACCGAAAAATTTAAAGTTTTTACCATGGACGTAGATTTGCATGCTCTTTAATAAACTTCAAAATAATTTTTCTCCAAAATAATTAGGGGAGCCAATAATTGACCCCATTAAAAATTACACGGGACTTCCTATGTCCCGCCCGGTGATGCATCACCCGGTATAATATACAGTGCATTTCAATAAAATCGAGAAACCCACTATAGTTCCATTATTTGTATACTTATAAAAAATTCTGAAACACGTAAACTTTTCATTTTTAGGGTTTCACATTTTGGTGTCAAACTTTACATGTCCATGGTTATCCCCTCCCCCACCATCACAAACCTCAAAAACTTTAAATGGGAAAGAAAGTCAAGTTATACCTTGTCTTAAAGGGTTTTTAATTCTCTCTTTAATAGACTTTAGTTTTTAAAAATAGGTTCAGTAGTTTCCGACTAATCGTACCCTGAATACTTGGTGCTTTAGCCCCTTTAACTTTTTGATTTTTTAAAATATTAAAATAAAATTTTGTCTTATCCTGTTAAGATATTATTTTAATGGAGTAAAATAATTTCAACCGAGAGCTAATGAACCTTTGTTTAGGGATTAAAACCTTTGTAAGTAACTTTATATTAAATATTTCATTATTTTTTTCTTTTAAAGTATTTATTACTTTAATTGTATTGTGTAAGGACAGAATAGTCCTTCATTGTATATACCAGTTTTAATTTTCATAAAATGTTAAATAAACTTTTAAATTTTATTCTGGAGAAAAGCCAAATTATATTTTGTTTAAACGTATCTCCCAGAAAAAAAAATAAAGCATAAAATATAGTTTATAATATGGTTCACTAAAAATTATTTCTCTTTGAGGAACCCAACCCCGATTCCTATTTAGGGCATTTGTTTATAAACAAAAATAAAGGTATTTAATGCCCTGCAAAAGTATTTTTTGACTTTAAATATTATACTTAAAATATGCTTAGAACTAAACCCAGAATTTCAAAAATTAATAATATATAGGGTATTCCATTTTAAATAAGGAAGTTTATATTTACTTAAATGTGACAGTATTTAAGCCCTATGACCCCAACTGACTTTAGAATATTGCCAAGTTTTAAAAATATTCAAAGGAAATAAATCACCGCTTTTCGTTGTGGGACAAACAAATTCTAAAAAGTGTTTCTTTAGGAGAGTTGCACCACAGAATAACGTAACAAAAATCTATAAAAATCTAGCAAATTTAAAGATTTTTCTTGATATTCGTAGATCCATATTTCGGGCTCAATCTGTATAATCAGCAAAATATAAATTTACCTAGGTGTTCGCTCTAAGAAATACTATAACTATATATCGTATATTTTTAGCCACCAGGTTCCAATAGGAAAGTGTTCTCTTTTAATATTGCTTTTCACATCCAAATAAATTTTAACATCTTCATAAATTAAAAAATTCATTTAGGAAGAAAAATACTTGTAGTAATGCTACGTTTTTGGCAGTGAGAAAAATGCCGTTAGGAATTTTTGGGGAACATACGAACAACAGCAAATTTTGCACTTTTTTAGGAAATGGATTTTATGATAATAACCCTTTAGGGGGTTCCTTTTGAAGAGTCTACCACAAATATTCATAACGCCATATATGGAGGCGGCGCTTTAACCCAGCCAGTCAATTTTGACATGTTTCAAGTATCGGGCTGGGCGCGTTTATATATTATTATTAATTATTTTTTAACTGGCATTGCGTGTGGGAAAGTATTACTTTGCGCACTTGTTAGGAAAATAACAACAACATATATTTTGTGTTACATTTATAAAGTTTGTGTTACCCATATAACATTTTTTGCCGGCAAGGCATTGGCAAAAACGTATCAAAAAGACATCAAAATGGGCAATTGGCCGTTATTGGGCCACGTGTTGCAGAAAATGTGATGGAATCCATCATTAATAAGTTATGCTGAAAAAAATGCATTTAGGATGATGGCATCCATCATTAAAAAGGTTTTGGCAAAAATATGCCTTTTAGATGATGGCATTACATTATTTTTTTCCTAATGACAATAAAATGCATTTTTTACCATCCAGGGAACTAAAATGTGCATAAATAATGTACATGCATAATGTGTATTTATTATTAGCCTTGTTTACTAAAAAAGTAAAAGAGTTTAAATAATAAAGAGTATTGTTGTGTTTGAGATGCAGTCTCGCGAAGTCTCGCTACTTTTGTCAAAGATTTTTTTACCTTTTTCTTTATCAGTTTTTGTACTTACAATTGCCTTCCTACTTTTTGCTACTTCTGAGTGTAAGGACAGATACAAGATTTTTATAATTTACAAGGTTTTCCATTTTAAAAATTAATATGTTTTGTCCTACACTGTATATCCAAAAGATAACATGTCCCCTATAAAATTAAATACTATAATTTTGGAAAAACCATAAGGGATACAAGAAAAAGTTAAATGCAGAAGTTGTTCAGTGAAATGTATTTTTTTAGTATTTTTATTGTATCTCTTATGGTTTCTCCAAAATTATAGTATTTAATTTTATATGGGACACCCTGTACATAAACACACATTATGCATGTGCATTATTTATGCACATTTTAGTTCCCTGGACGGTAAAAAAATGCATTTTATTGTCATTAGGAAAAAAATAATGTAATGCCATCATCTAAAAGGCATATTTTTGCCAAAACTTTTTAATGATGGATGCCATCATCCTAAATGCATTTTTTTAGCATAACTTATTAATAATGGATGCCATCACCCTAAACGCATTTTTTTATCATAACTTATTAATGATGGATAACATCACATTTTCTGCAACACGTGGCCCATAATATTTAAAATTAATTAAAAAATAAAAATTAATACACTCGTTGCCTAGTGAGTGAAAAAACACCGATTGGTTAAAAAGTACAACTGTAAAATTTTTAGTATTATCCTAATAAAATTAAAACTAAGCCATAGCTCGATTAATATCAATGGCGAAACAGCTATCGAGAGGGACACAACTTGTGACCTTAGACATTTTGCACGTTTCTATAGGCATCCACTTCAAATACCAATCTTTCATTTTTAATCCTGAACAGAACGTCTTCGCGAGGCCCTGGGAAGGAAATAATTATAAATAAAGCTCTCGTGGTATAATTGATTCCCGCTCCACATGACTAGGCAAATGCAAATAAATGAAATTCCTGCGGATGAGTATCGCACCTGCGAGATGTTGCCCGCGGTGAGTGTTACGCCTACGCGGGCCACGCTCTCTCCGTTCGGTCGCGGGCTCTCGCAACAAGTGTTTTGCTGTAGTTTGCTTCGAATCTTCTTTTGTTGATGCAGAATATACAAGGGATTTCCTAAAATTAATTGCGAAAGAGATATCGATATATATATATATATATATATATATATATATATATATATATATATATATATATATATATATATATATATATATATATACTTACAAATCCAGTCATATTTTTCATAATTGTTCATATTAAAAACTCTGTTGTATGTCCTAGTTTTCATCAAACAGCTACACATTTGTCCACTGCTGGACGTAAGCCTCCTGTAAGGACTTCCACTTTTCGTTCATCCAATTCCCTGAATGCGTTTAAAATCATCGGACCATCGTGTGGGTGGTCTTCCTCTATTGCGAAAGGCATCATTTCTTGGTCTCCACTCTAATACTCTTTTGCCAACCTATTATCGTTTGTTCTCGCTATGTGACCCGCCCAATTCCACTTTAGGTTAGTGATTCTTTCGATGGCATCTGTTACTCTGGTTCTTCTTCTTATTTCCACATTTTGAACCCTGTCTCTTAAAGTTAAGCCCAGCATAGCTCGCTCCATAGCTCTTTGAGCGATTCGAATTTTATTTACTGTGCTTTTGGTTAGAGTTAGTGTTTCGACTCCGTATGTTAACACAGGCAAGACACACCGGTCGAAAACTTTTCTTTTAAGACAAATCTGGATATTAGCTTTTAAATGTAACCCAGCCTTCCAAAGGCTGCCCAGGCTAAACCAATTCTTCTGGTTATTTCGCACGTTTGGTTATCTCTCCCCAGACGAATTTCATGACCTAGGTACTTATATGAATGTACCTGCTCTTTATTTAGGGTATTAACCGTTATATTTTCACTAATAACCAGGTTAGTCATAAGTTTAGTTTTAGCGATGTTCATTTTTAGACCTACTCTCCTCGATGCTTCGTCCTAGTTTTACTAGTAGACAAATAATTAATTTGCAAATCGGGGGTATGTCTTCCTTTTTTGTTATTAAAATTTTCTGTTCAAAAGGCAAACTATTCTGTAGTAGAAACTGCACCACATTTATTTCCATTTGTTAACCCATTTCTAAATGATGTAATTATCACATAATCACATAACTCTCAACATACGCACTAGTTAACTATACTTGTTAAAATTAAACGTATAATCAACGATTTATTTACACCATATAATCAAACTCAAAAATAAATATTGCTACTAAAAACTCTACCGGACCCGACACTACCGTTTAAGTTTCGACTATAGTCTGGACACACGTAATTTGTGCCCATGCACTATACTATAAGCGGGCACACATGTTAAGGCGTTGCGTTGTAATTTAGTAGGTAAGTTTTGAGCAGAATGTTTAAAAGTGTTTTAATGGGATTATAGCAAATATATAACATTAAATTATTTTTACCAAAATCGTTCTTTTTTGCCTATTTGAAGGGTGGGCACGTTCCCTTGTTCCCTTTAGTACCAACTGTCACTGTCAAATGCAAATAAATGATATTCCTGCGGATGAGTATCGCACCTGCGAGATGTTACCGCGCCTACGCGGGCCACACTCTCTCCGTTCGGTCGCGGGTTGTTGCAACAAGTGTTTTGCTGTGGATCGTCTTGAATCTTCTTCTGTTGTTGCAGGATATACGGGGTGTTTCCTAAATAATTGCGGTAAAAAGTTAAGGGCGGATTCTTTACCTAGTCCTATGAAAAGAGCTTTTTCCCCCAGTTTTGTTTTTTGAGCGGTTAATTAAATAAAAAAGTAAATTTTGGGTATAAATTGCGTAATTAATATATGTTAGAGTGAAATTGTAGGAGACAAATTTAACGATGGCTGTTGGGAGTCATCTTGGGAAAGAAAATAAAATGAAAAGCGGTATCTTGTATCACATCATTTTTAAGCTCCTGACGAGTACTTTAGAACCCTAGAATACAAAGGTAATATCTTTACCTTCTACAAAATGGTGTTATATTTAATAATTAGATAAATTTCTGAATTAGATTGCCATATTGCCATATATAAAAAATCTTGCAGCCTTATCTTTCGTTTCATTAAAACGTAGGAAAATTACTCGAAAACTGCAAGTCTAATCTCTAATAACCACCAATATAAACTGCAATTACGGCGAAATCCCTATGTTTTGTGCAACATTTTCTAGCTTATCCTTAAAAATTATTTAAACAAGCCGAAAAAATATACTTTTATTATTTTTTGCTGGTTTATTGGTGATTTTTAAAGTGGCGTAAAAAAAGGCAATCAACATTTTTAGTCTTCATTTTTTATTAACATTTTTAAAACATTGAAGAAAATTAAAAAGTTGAAAATTAAAAAAAATGTTAGCTGATGAAGTAGGGAGCCTCAATAAATTGGCACGTCATCATGCCCACGATTCCAACCCTCCTAGGAATCTGACAAAAACACAAAAACAAGATTTTTTCAGAAAATGGCGACTGTCTGACAAAAAAAACTTTTTGTACCACGTTATTTAAATTTTTCGATTTTTTTTTAAATACTAAAAATTAAAATTTGGGGAGGTGGTTAGTTCCGGACATAGACAGGTCCATGAAGAAGACTCTTAAATAATTTCAAGCAAATCGGCCTAGTAGAACTGGAGAAATTGTGGGCACTAGAAAAACGCTTTTAAAGTTTTTCGCAGTCCAAGTTATAATATTTTAGACCTATAATTATTTTATTTGGTATTCCTGCTTCATACATTGAACCTTTCTTGATTTCGAAAAACTATTTTCTGTGTTTTCTCTTCCAATCAAACAGCTTTTTTTTTATCTTTGGACAAACCACGAAGGCTTAAAGCCTAAATACTAACGTACCGTGGGTGTCTTAAGCAAGGTAAGAGGAAATTTGTTGACACGGGACTTAAATACTTGCAGATTTGGGGGAAGGAAAGACCTCCGCGGGCAGCAGGTGCCACAATCTAGAAACTCTAGGGATAAAAGAACGAATAAAGTGAGAAGTTTGGGGCCTGTCCAGTTGGACCGTATAGGGATGCATACACGCGGAACCACGAGTTTCTCTGTTAGGAACCGTGAGTGGAGAAACTATACTGGACAATTCTTCAGAGCAAAAGCCATGGAAGTACCTAAAAAAGCGATAAATCCCTCACAGACCGACGATGGGCAAGAGAGGAAGCTTTGCTCTAGATGCTAGTATCTCAGAGGGGTAAATCCGGGGGTTGTTCGATTAGTTCTGGCCAGGCCAGTTTGGATGTCGCGCCAGCAAAATTTTTATAACTGTGAAAATAATTTGAATTTTGAAAAATCCTCTTGTAGGCGTATTGTTAAATAGTTAAACTTTAAAAATATAAATTTATTTCTACATTAGAATACCCCCTTAAGTAAAGGCTAGTTAATAAAAGTGCAGATAGGACCAACAAGTAAAATTTTATTTTTAAACAAAACAAATAATTTAAAAAATAGTTCATTAATATTTGGTCTCATTAAAAATGCATAAATTGTAAAAAAAGAGTAAGCAGATTAGTTTAGTTAGCTACTTTTCTTTCAAATATATCAATTGTATCCAAAATATCCGTACTGTAGACTTAGAAGGTTTGGTGCCTACGACCTATATGACTAAAATAAAATGTTAATACAAAACTATTTTAATATCTAATTTAATGTAAATTTATTTTTTCTTCAAATCGCATAAACCAATCAAAAAATTCATTGAATAAAATATTTTAAATAAAACTCTTAATGTGTTCTCCAAATTGAATATACAATATCTATTTAAAATTATGTTTTATACTATAAAATTTGTAAATATATATCTTGAAAGGTTATAAGATAGGTAATTTATAGCATAGGATAAATAAATAAATAAAATAATTATTCCATTTATTTATTTTTAATGCAAAGTTTTATAATAATTTAAAATATAAGATTTGTAATAAAACGTTCATAAGAACCATGTATACGGCCCGGTTACTTAAGCCGCTGTATCTTCGTTAATTTTACTTCGAATCATCTCAAATGTTTACACAATATTAAAGTAGTTAAAAAATTAAATATAAAAAAATATATAAATACCCTATCCTCTTAATTTCTTTGGGTTCTCCCCAATTAAAAGAAAACAGGTTTAAAAAAATCAAAATACATAATACGTAATAAGTACAAGGTCAGAAATTATTATTGAACGTTTTTAATGGGCCACTATGAAGGCACCAAAACATATATTTCGACTTGTTATTAAAACTAAAAATATTATTCCGGAAATTATTTGAAACACTTTCATTGTGCCAAAATTACATTCTTAAGATGACTACCGCCTTCTTCAATGCACTGCTGCATATTGGAGTAGAATTGGCGCATTACACGCATCAATAAATCTACGTTCATGGTTATCGAATGTATCTCTTCACGAATTTTTTCTTTGAGTTGGGTAAGTGTTTGAGGACGAGTAGAAAACAATTTCTTACATATCTTAAAATTGTATTTTTTGTTAGAACGTTAGCACGCACTGGCAAATTAAATTCACGGCGAAAGTTTCACTGAACTGGCACAATGGACTGCGTCAGGATAAACAATTCTACAGCAAAGATCCGTTGATTGTTTGCCATTGTAACACAAAAATTTTAACAGTAAACTTCAGTTTTATCACTATTTGACGTTTGTCAAATAAACGATATATTTTCATGGCAATCTTTTCAAAACAGTTCAATCCTATTGCCGTACCTTGTACATCGTCTTTTTATTAAAACAACTGTTTAAATAAAAATACCTAAGAAAATAGTGTAGAATACTTCAAATTTCAATATGTAGTTATAGGTACTTAAGTCAACAAATTACTTTTTAAATCGTGTTTCATACGTAGCAATCACAACAGTAATATTTTTATGTACTTTTAAATTCTAGACCTTACACTATGTGCTAAAAGTTTTTGGCTAATTAAAATCCCAGTTTGGGACCGGAAAATTGACCCGTTAGGCAGTGGCGGCGCAAGATCAAAATTTAATGTAGGCAAGATACATTTTGCGAGGCCCGCTGCTCGCCAGTAAGGAAAATCAAGCGAAGTCATGTTCGCGACGCCCCTTGTCAAACGACAAAATGATATCATGAGAAAAACTTGGGAAGCAAAAAATAAAATCAAAGCGTCACCACTTTACCTGCGAGGTCCTTCATTATTAAGCATTAAAAACCGAAATGTATAACCCGAGGTCCCTCAGCTCACATCGCCCACACCCTCCGCTGCCTCTGCCCTTAAAAATTATGTTTTGGACGTGCCAATAGCGACAGTAATATTTTTGTATAGTCGTAGTGTTTATTCTGTGCGATTGGCAGTCCAAAACACGATTTTACGGCCCCTAGGGGGTCAGTTTTCCGGTCTCAAATTGGGAATTTTAACAGATCAAAAACTTTTCGCGTATAGTGTAAGATCCAGAATTCAAATATACATTGAAATATCACTGTTGTAATTTCTACGCCTGAAACACGAACTTCCGGCCCCTAAAGGGTAATTTTCTCGGTCCCAAATAGGAAATTTCAGTTAGCCGTAGACCTGTCGAGCACAAATCCGGCTTTGGCCTCAGAATGCCGCTTTAACCCCGCCTTATCCCGAAATTCATGCCACGTAGACGACATTAAATAAATATTTTGGAAGAGGCTAAAGAAATATTATATGACCCAGGAATGGATAAGTAAAAAAAAAAATAATACCTGCTTATTACTTTAAGTACATTGAGTGAAAAACTTCAAATTTAAAACTTTTTTAAACTGGTTAACACTGTAGCTCAAAAACTGCTGTATAAATTTCAATAAAATTAATACAGCTTTTTGAAAACATAAAAACATTTGCCTGATTAAAGGATTTTTGTTATTTTAACTTTTTATAAACAATTAACTGTTGGTTATTTTCAAAGATCTGGAAAAATTTTTGAGGCCGCCATTTTGTTAATTTAAAAAGCTTCGATCAGGCACTAGATAAATCATCTACTAATTAAACTAATTTGTTTTGTCAGATTGATTTTTGATAATTCTTCAAGGATTAGCTATCATTACAACAAAAAGTTTCGGTAGGAACTAGATCAACACAAACAGTATATTTTTTTTTACAAATTTTTCATCATCAAGTCAAAAACCTTATTAAATAATGTTATGTATTTAATTTTATAAAATAAAATAATCTAACTAGCAAAAAATATTTAAAATTGTCGTTTTTTTATGTCTCTAACTACGCCTAACTCCTTAAACTTTCGCCCCACACGATCTGGCGCGGAAATGATCGCTTCAGGGCCGGCCCGAGGGTGAGCCGATGAGACAACCGCCTCAGGCGGCATGTTTTCAGGGGCGTCAATATGATCCAATGGGGGCGGCAAAATGATCCGCTTTAACATAATGTTTTTCATTTTACGCAAAAACTTTCAAAGTGGGGACCCTTTTTTTGCTCTTCAAAAATATGTATGAAGGAGGAAAGAAGATGTATTTAGAAATTTAGAAATAAAAGAAATGAATTCAATAAATTGACGTGGGGACCTCTTTTTGCTCTTTAAAAGTTTTTAAACCTCAAAATAAATTTTCTTATAGAAGCAGCAAAATTGTAGCCGCCTCACGCGCCATTTTCTCTCGAAGCGGCCCTGGATCGCTTCACCGATTTACGCTTGGTCCGGCACTGTTTGTTTATTATATTGCTAGTGCGTGAAAGAATTTATAAATAATATAACATAAACATGGTAAAATATGAATAAAACACCAATAAACGTATAGGAACCAGTTTAAAATTCTTGCAGGTGGACCACTTCCGTGAACTGTTAAATGACCAATTCTTGACATAATTTTTTTCATTTGCATTATTTTTAATTTTATTGTTAAAATTTACCTATTTCCACATTTGCTTTTCTTTTTTGATGATACAGATACCATCTACACAGTTGTTTACTTTTGTGCTTTATTTTGACTAAGCAATTAAAATTTTCATATTAAATTAATATCTGCGTCACATAGCAATACAGCTTTTTTGCATTTTCAATTGTTTTTATATCTTAGTTTAAAAAACAAACTTCCGACTCCTTTGACGACACAAGAAACATGGAACATTTTTCTTTTTAAAAATATTTTTATAATTTGATAATATACAAATAGTGATGTATATTGTTCCGTATCACCTCGTATAAAAACACGTGTCTTCGTTTTTATACCTTTATTAACAATGGAACGTAACTATGGTTACAACAACGACAAAATCTACTCTTGTCAATGTCTCGAAGTTTACAACACAAAAGTCGAATTTATACTGACTGATCGGAAGTTTCCCGTCGCCCTTTTATAGTATGGTGGAAGAATAAAGAATGATCTAGAATATTCGAGAAATATCGTGAAAATTCCATAGTACAGGATGGCATAAAAGTTCTTAATGGATAATTCGGGCGTTTTCGGAAACCTTCGAAAGTGATGAAAGAACTTGGAAAAATTAAGGTAAATTATTTAAATAAATTAACAAACTAAATTAAATGATCCTAACTCTCTAAAATTCTATAACCTAAACACATTTTTGAAAGTCTGTAACATTGCCCCCTTCCAAGTTTTGATCGTCTCGATCAAGTATCTTCACTGTCTTGATAACGGCTTAGCCTTTCTAGATGTACTACTTTCATCTTTGCCTGTGGACTCTTCTGTATACGGTACACCAGATCATTAAGCCGTGTCACCACTTTATATGGTCCCTCCCATGACTTCTGTAGTTTCGGTGAACGCCCCTTTGTTCTTCTTGGATTGTATAACCAAACTTTTTCACCGACGACAAATCCCTGATGGTTAGCTTTCAAGTCATAGCGAGATTTCATACGGTCACTTCCCTTTTGTAACTTGGTACGCACCTCTTCATGTATCCTCTGTAGCTGTTTACTTAGTTGACTTACATAGTCTTCTGCTGGTTCTTCATTGGTGGAAGGTCGTCCTGTAAGCAAGTCAACTGGAAGGCATATTTCCGCTCCGAAAATGACTTTAGCAGGTGTTTCGCCAGTAGTTTCGTGAATTGCGGAGCGGTATGCTAATAAAAACGGCTGTATACAGTTATCCCAGTCACTTTGTTGGTCATTTACTTTAATTTTCAGGTAGTTATCAAGTGTTCTGTTAAACCGCTCTACCATACCATCGGACTGGGGATGAAGAGGTGTTGTTCTTGTTTTATGGATTCCCAGGAGATTACAAAGGTTCTTGAAAAGATCGGACTCAAAGTTTCTGCCTTGATCGGAATGTATTTCTCTAGGAACTCCATAGCGACAAATCCATTGTTGAAATAATACATCGGCAACAGTAATAGCTTCTTGATTTGGGATTGGGTAGACTTCTGGCCATTTACTGAAGTAATCCATCGCTACCAATATATAGCGATTCCCTGATTTACTAACTGGAAATGGCCCTGCTATGTCTATGGCAATTCTTTCAAAAGGTGCCCCTACATTGTATTGCTTCATCTTGCCATGGCTTCGTGTTTTCGGTCCCTTGCTGGAAGCGCAGTCCTTACACATTCTGCACCAGTCTTTTACGTCTGCACGACTTCCCAGCCAGTAGAACCTTTCTCGAACCTTTTCAAGAGTCTTCATAACTCCGAAATGACCACCTCCTACACCATTATGCAAGGCTTGCAATACTTCAGGAATCCTTTTGGTTGGTAGGATTATCTGATGTTTATGGATTTTGCCGTCAGAACTTTCCCAGACCCTTTGTAATAGGCCATCTTTAATAACCAAAGAGTCCCATATGGCCCAGTACCCTTTATGTCTTGGAGACTTTGAAGCTATTTGTTGATATGGTGGCCTTTTCACATTTTCTGTCTTAAGTTTGACAATGTCTCCAAAATCTGGATCTTCTAGTTGTTCTTTTGCCAAGATCTTAGGGTCCCATTCTTGAGAGCACTGGATACGTGTTCTTCGGCAGTGGAATTCATCGGGATCTTCTTGCTCTTCTCGTCTGCTACAGTGTTTGCATTCGTCCGGGCAGGGTCGTCTTGATAGAGCGTCAGCATTCTTATGGTTCAGTCCTTTTCGATGTTCGATTTTAAAGTCGTATTCTTGAATACGTTGCAGCCATCGGGCTATCTGACCTTCAGGATTCTTGAACTGAAGCAACCATTTAAGTGATGCATGATCCGTTCTTAGATGGAATTTCTGGCCATATAGGTATTTATGAAAATGCTCCAAAGATTTGACAATAGCTAAAAGTTCTTTTCTAGTGACACAATAATTTCTTTCAGGTTTGGACAGAACTTTGCTAAAATAGGCTATAACTTTTTCTTGGCCATCTTGAATCTGTGACAAAATTCCACCAATAGCAGTGTTGCTTGCATCAGTGTCCACAATAAATGTTTGATTTGGTTGTGGATATGACAACACCGGGGGATTGCACAGGGCTTTCTTTAGGTGTATAAAAGCTGCTTGACAATCTTCAGTCCATTCATAGTTGTTGTTGTTTTCCGTAAGACGATGTAATGGTCTAGCAATATCAGCAAACCCATGTATGAACCGTCTGTAATAGGTACACAGTCCCAGAAAACTTCTAATTTCATGCTTGTTCTTTGGTATAGGCCAGTTCTGGATAGCTTCTGTCTTCTCTGGATCGGTTCTTACTCCATCTTCTGTAATTATATGCCCCAGGTACTTGACTTCTTTCTGGAACAGGTGACATTTCTTTGGGCTAAGCTTCAGCTGGGCGGATCTAAGCTTTTGAAAAACCTCTTCAACATTTTTCAGGTGGTCATCAAATGTTTTTCCAAGAATTATTATGTCATCAAGGTATACTAAGCATGTTTTCCAAGTTAGTCCCCGTAGTGTTAACTCCATCAAACGTTCAAATGTAGCAGGGGCATTGCATAGTCCAAAGGGCATAACATTAAATTGCCACAGTCCGGTCCCGGTCGAGAAAGCAGATTTTTCCTTATCTTCCGGATGAAGTTCTACTTGCCAATAGCCACTTTTTAGGTCTAATGTGGAAAACCATTTTGACCCCGTCAGTGTGTCTAGGGTATCGTCAATTCGTGGTAGTGGAAAACTGTCCTTCTTCGTGACGTCATTTAGTCTTCTGAAGTCAACACAAAATCTGGTGGAACCATCTTTCTTCTTAACTAGGACTACTGGAGATGACCATGGGCTCTGGGATGGTTCTATGATGCCTTGATTTTGCATGTCTTCAAGTAACTTTTCAACTTCTTCTTTCTTGGCTAAAGGAATTCTTCTGGGCGGTTGTTTTATCGGTGATGCGTCTCCAGTATTTATTCGATGTTGCACTACACTGGTTTTACCCAAATCTTTTTCGGATAAAGAGAAAACATCTTGATTTCTTCTTAATAGTTCTTCCAGCATAGATACTTGGACTGGGTCTAACAAGGATTTTGATGAAATCACCAGGTCTTGTAGAGCATCAGGTAGTTTAGGTGTGGAGACTCCTGCGGGTGTGGTACAGGGATAGGTAACTATCATAGCTGCAGGTTGACAGGTACCGATTTTGTCACCCATTTTAACCTGTTGAGGGAAATCTTTCAGGTTCATCATTCTCACAAATACCATATTTCCTTTGGTTTGCGCCAAAGTTCTTGCTGGTAGAATTCCTTTAGCGTATAACGGACAATTTTCTACTGGTTCGACTAAAACTATTTCACCTTCTTCTGAGTCTTCAAACCTTGCCTGTATGATGCTTTCTGAGTTTGGCGGTAGAATGACATCTTCTGTGAGGATAACTTCTCGAATCGAAGCTTCACTCCTCCGTGGTAATCTCATTACGATCTCTTCATTATTTGTTCGCAGTACCCGTTGTGGAAGGTCTAGTACAAACTTCTGATTCTCCATAATGTCAAGGCCAAGGATAACTTCGTCCAGGATGTCGGCAACAAACACGACATGGATAAATGTTGTTGTTCCTAGGGTTATTCTGGCTTCATGTATGCCTTTAATTGGTATAACTTCTCCATTAGCAGCTTCCAAGAGGTAATTCTTTTCAGGGCGGAATATTTTACAGTGAGCAACGATGTTCGGCCTCACGATGGTATGTGTGGAACCAGTGTCTAGAACCATCTCGCATTCCCGACCGCATACGTTTCCAGGTACTACCAAGCTGGAGCCATTGTTCTGCAGCCGGGATACTCTAATTATTGTTGTTGATGGGGCTTGGTAGCACCTAGCCAGCTTTCGCCCCTTGAAGCTGGCTACTGGGAGTTTTCCGGATCGCTAGCAAGGGCATTTGACTTGGTACAATTTCTTTGAATATGCCCCTCTTTGCCACACTTCCAGCACAGGATGCCATTTTTTCGTCGGAAGGTCATACTGTTATCCCCATCGGTTTGCTTTTTACGTACGATTTCTTGTAATTCTTTTATTAATCTGGACAATTCGTCATTTGAATTGGCGTCTTGTGAGTACAAAATTCGTTCTTCTAAGTCTTGGCTGATTCCTGGATGTTTGCTTAGCTGTCTCAAATTGAAGTGCATAGGCAAGAGCTTCAGACATTTTTTTAATTCTGGCCATTCTTAAAGCCTGATTCATATCTGAATCACGTAGACCTTCAATGAAACTACCCACGGCTAGTTCTTGTTTTATTTCTTCTGGGTATGTCGGGTATGTCAGATTAATTAAACGTACGATGTCAGCTTCGTATTCCTGAAGGCTTTCGTTATATTTCTGTCTTCGTCCCTGGAGCTGCGCCTTATAAACTTCCTGCAAATGTGTCTCGCCATATCTCATTTCCAGGAACATTACAATTGATTGATAGTCGCCTTGTTTTTCTTCAGGAATATTTCTTAATACCTCCATGGCTTCACCTCGTAAAGCAAGCACCAGTGCGCGTGCCTTTTCTGGTAAACTCCAATTATTGCCGTTCGCAGCAGCTTCAAATTGTCTAAGGTACGTAACCCACGGTACCTTACCGTCAAAAGTTGGTGGTTTCATAAGAGTTCCTGAAGTACCACATCCTGAAACGATACCAGTACTGGCTATATTTTGAATTTGCCGGTGTAATTGTTGCACTTCATGTTGCATTTGACCTTGGACTTGATTAACTTTGTCTTCAACTAACTGCTGTATTTCTTGCATTTCATCTTTAGTATCTTCTTTGCAAAGTTTTATTTCAAGCAACATTTCCTTTCTCATCTCATCTTGGCATTGATGAAATTCTCCCCTCAGGTGTTCTCGAATCTTTACTATCTTCTCTTTTATCTCTTGCTTCATTTGTTCTTGTCCTTTTTTATGTCTTTTTGAATTTTCTCGATTTGTTGTCTCGTTTCTGCTTGACTGATTTTGATTTCCCGCTTCATTTCTGTTTGATTTGTCTTCATTTCTTCTTGACTTGTCTTCATTTCTTCTTGACTTTTTTCATTTCTTCTTGACTTTTCTTCATTTCTTCTAAATTGGTCTTCATTTCATTTTTAATGTCTTCTTTCATGGCTTCTTGGCTTGTCTGCATTTCTTTCTTTAGGTCTTCTTTCAGGGATTCTTGTTTTTCCATCATTTGTTTAATTAGTGCACTTAACTCCTCCATAACTACTTGCTGTCTTTGTCTTGTCTCAACTGGCATTCACTCTTCTTACCACTTTGCTTCCTTGGGTATCCTCATCCCACTTCTGACACCAAATGTTCCGTATCACCTCGTATAAAAACACGTGTCTTCGTTTTTATACCTTTATTAACAATGGAACGTAACTATGGTTACAACAACGACAAAATCTACTCTTGTCAATGTCTCGAAGTTTACAACACAAAAGTCGAATTTATACTGACTGATCGGAAGTTTCCCGTCGCCCTTTTATAGTATGGTGGAAGAATAAAGAATGATCTAGAATATTCGAGAAATATCGTGAAAATTCCATAGTACAGGATGGCATAAAAGTTCTTAATGGATAATTCGGGCGTTTTCGGAAACCTTCGAAAGTGATGAAATAACTTGGAAAAATTAAGGTAAATTATTTAAATAAATTAACAAACTAAATTAAATGATCCTAACTCTCTAAAATTCTATAACCTAAACACATTTTTGAAAGTCTGTAACATTATATTAGCTTTGTTCGCGGGTCTAGTAATGAACCGATTCTGAACCAGAACCGAACTGGTTTAGAACTGTTTTAAAGCGCATGTCTAGTTATTTATTAGTTCGGATTTTTTATTTACCGCGAACGATTTTCTATACAGCTGAGGATGTATTCTAACCTAGCCTTTTGATTAGGATTGGTTAAATTGGATACTATACAAAAAAAAAAAAAATTTAAACAAAAAGGTAAATTGTTATACTGTTGAATGCCACTCGAGGTCTCTCGGCGGAAGACGAGGGATTCCTGCCTCCTCTCGTTTTAAACATAAGTACCTATGTGTATTTAACTAAAGATAAAATTTAAACAACAAGAAATGGTAAAATCCTGTAATATTGTCTATGTTTTTTATTAAATCTTTATTTATTTTATTGCATACATACATTCATACGGAATACAATTAAAAATCCTTTGTTTATATACGCTCAGAATCACAAAAATAAAAAAAAAATAAAAATTCAACAGGTATATTAACCCGCATAAAAAGTGGCAAAAACAAATAAACTGTAATACAACGGTTTATTTCTCTACCACAAAAACAGAAAACAGCTGAACTGAACTTTTAGTTCCAACAAAAATCCCAGGACTGCTAATCAGGTTACGAACCGGTAACGAACTAATTCCATTGTATCCCGCGAACACAGAACTTTTGCTAAAAATTCAGGATTTTACTAACCGCGAACGCTGCTTTTTCACTGCGCATGCGAATAGTCCCAGAACCGGTTCAGAATCGAACCCGCGAACAAAGCTATTATATATTTTTAATATTCGCATTCGCAAGAAACGATGCGAAGGTTGGCGACTGTTTTTGGAAAACTAAAAGGAAATTATACACAGATTGACTTAGCTATACTTGTAATTTTTTTATTTTTATTATTTAAAAAAAATACTTTTTATAAAAATGTTTGCTTTAAATTTAATCTAATAAATTGATATGATATACAAAAATAAAAAAAATTAAAAATATATTTTTGAAAATGTTTAATTAAAAACTATAAAAAGTATTTAGGAAATTCTCATACATTTTTTTCGCTTTCATTACTTGAAAAATTAGGTGGAAACTAAAATAAATGTTTTTTAAATAAATAATTGATTTTACTTTTCATATGCACGTATTATCAAATAAAGTTAAAGTCTATGTAGAAGTAATACAAAAAGTAACGATTTTATTAAACAAAAAGTTTACAGTTTTATTACTTTTTTAAAGAGTTCTAAAAAATATTCATAACCGATTTTTTAAATTCCCAAAATAACATTTTTTACGGCGTTTATTCTAAATATTTTTTTTCACCTAAAATAAAAAAAAACAGTATCGGACAAAATTAGAGAGACTCGACTAATTATGACTTTTACGCAATACCAAAATATATTGAATTCTTAAAATTTAGCTAATAGATTTATGTCATTAAGTAGTATACAATGACACTAAAATAAATTCAGAAACATTGTTTTCCAAAATTTATTAATAAAAGTAAAAAAATATATTCAATGCTATGTGACAAAATTAAAGAGACTTATCCTAAATTAAATTTGTATTTTATACTAATAAAACTAAGCTAATATTTCGTCAAGTACCCTTTGTTCTCAATCACTTTTTGACATCTATTTGGCATGGACCCAATGAGGTTGGAAATTACAGCCGGATCCATTGATTTCCAGGCATTTTCGATCTCTTCAAATAACTGAGCACGATTGCTGATATTTTTGTTGAATCTTTTTATCTCCCAGAGCTTCTCAATGGGGTTCAAGTCTGGAGACTGGGGTGGCCATTTAAAACTTGAATTTTATTTGCCACAAACCATTCCTTCACAAGTTTAGCGGTATGTTTCGGGTCGTTATCGTGTTGGAACGTAAACCTTAGTGGCATTTCCCATTCGGCGTAAGGCAGCATTACATCTTCCAATATGGTACAATACTTAAATCGATCCATGGTACCCTCAATTTTGTGAATTGGACCCATTCCATAACCCGAAAAACAACCCCAAACCATTATATTACCGCCTCCGTGCTTAACGGTACCAGAAACATATCTTGGATCAAGTCTTTTATTTGCTGGACGATGCACGAACTGCGCCCCATCACTTCCAAAAATATCAAACTTAGACTCGTCACTAAACAAAACCCTTGTTCCAGTCCTTAGCTGTCCAGTGGCGGTGACGTGTTGCAAACATCATTCTAGCCATCACCTTTTTTTTTTTTTTTTTTGATAGATGGGGTTTTTAGCTGGTCTCTTTCCAGGAAGCCCGGCCTCCACTACTCGCCCGCTGAACAGTCCTAGATGAAACTCCCGGAACCTCCAACTGAGCAAAATTTGATTTGCAGACAGCCGCGGATTATTCTGACTCAAACGTTTAATTCTCCAGTCCAACTTTTTGAAAGTTTTTCTTTTCCGGCCACCTCTCTTTAAGATTAACAACCCTCTCCTGGAGTCCGAAAATGTTGTATTGTTCTTGAAACCATTTGTTTATTTACATTAAATTGCTCTTATATTAATTTTTTGTGAGCTGACCTGATTTGTAGCTTCTATAATTTTTTCTTTTAAATCTATGGAATAGTGCTTTCCAGAGGCATTGCTTATTATTTTATATGTTGTTGGAAACAATATATGACCAACTGCACCAGCAGATAAACCAAATACAAGACGAGTCTCTCTAATTTTGTTGTAGTAATTTTTTTATCAGTACAAAAAATTGTTAAAATGAACAGAGCATCAGCAACAAAAAAATTATTGATAAGGAAATCTCTCTTTGGGCGCCACTAAAACACTGCTTAACAAATATTAATATTATTTCAAGCACAGAAAATTTGAATGGGCAAATTGCACAGTCTCTCTAATTTTAATCAATTAAAAATATTTCCAATAGCAAAAATGCTTGCTTGGACAATTTTGATTACTTTTTTAAGTTTTTAATTAATGGTAAACATAAAATATTTTTACCGATTTTTTTTATATTTTTCAAAGTAATATTATAATATTTTCTACGATGAATTTTATTACAATTTTGGGCATTTTAGAGGAAGCAAACATTTTAGTAAGAGAACCCAAGATGCTAAATTTTGCAGTTACTCGAGCGTCATAGAGACCTCATTGGGTTGCAAAGCTTAGATCATAAGAAGAAAAAATGTTATCCTGGGTTGCCCACCATATTCGACACGGTCTGTAGCTGGATAACCATGGGGTTTTAAAAAAGTAAATACTGGAACATATACAGGTCGGATAAGACTACAGTATAAAATTATTTTAGTCTATACAGGGTGTCTCAAAAAGTGTGACGTATCAAAGTTATATTTTTTAAATGGAACACCCTATATTTTATGACGGTTTAAGATTCTACTTTAAAAAATATCTGAAGTTTGTTTATAGTACTAAGTGTCTAATTTTATTCGTTTTTGTGATATTTGATTTTTGGAAAATGCAGAGGTAAAATTAAACTGATTTTACTTTAACACTTTTAAACTTTATAATGTGTAACAAGATTAGAAAAAGTCTGCTATATCATACGTAGGTCAAATCAAGATCAAATATTGTACAGGGTGATCAAAAATAATTTCAATTTTTCAGAAAATCAAATAGCCATATCTCTCTTATTTTAAATGGAACACCCTGTATTTTTTTACGTCATATGATGATAAATAAAATACTCTTTCAAATAGTGTATAGGTTGCCTATACCTTACCTATCTTTTGTGCTTTTTAGTAAAATCTGTTTTTACAAATTTTTAGTCCAAATGTTTATTTAAATAAAAGTTGGCTGTGACATTGCAGCCATTAATATTTTCTTAAAAAAATAACAACGACCATTTATTGATTACTAGTGTTTTAGTCAGTTTAAAAGAAATTTCAATAATTTCAAATAGAAACCCTTCTTCTACAACAACAAGATGATATAATACTGGTAGGATGTGAAAAAAATGGTTTACTTTAGTCTAGAGTTAATCCTGAAAAATATTCCAGGAGAAACCATCTGATAACCTTAATAGTTGCTTTAAAAATTTGACACAGTGATTATGAATAATGGAAGAAACGATTTATAGGTCACAGAATGTCGTTATAACTGACTAGAGGCGTTATTAGGATTGTTTAAAAACACAAGTTTTTATCATTACCACATTCAGCTGAAATAAGTGTTATTGGAAGTAGCATTATAAGCAACTAATTAAATATTTTTGTGAATTTTAAAAATAGTGGCAGATAATGCAAAATCTTTTAATTTTGTGCTTTTTTCCAACAAATTTACATTTTGCAATAACGGCTTAGTAAATAGGCATAGCTATATCACAGCCTACTTACATTTAAATAGACATTGGGAATAATAATATGTTAAAACGGAATTTACTTAAAAAGTATAAAAAGATAGGTATAGGCAACCTATACACTATTTGAAAGAGCATTTGGTTTGTCATCATGTGGTGTAAAAAAATACAGGGTGTTCCATTTAAAATAAGAGAGATATTGCAATTTGACTTTCTAAAAAATTAAAATTATTTTTAATCACCCTGTATAATCTATGATCTCGATATGACCTACGTATGATAAGGCAGACTTTTCCTAATCTTGTAACAAATTTTAAAGTTGAAGGAGTTTATATTGTTAAAATAAAATTAATTTAATTGCACCCCTGCATTTTGAAAAAAATCAAATATCACAAAGACGAATAAAATTAGACACTTGGTACTATTAACAAACTGAAATTATTTTTTATGTAGAATCTAAAACCGTCATAAAATATAGGGTGTTCCATTTAAAAAATATAACTTTGATACGTCACACTTTTTGAGACATCCTGTATAGAGTAAAATAATTTTTATACTGTGGCCTTATCCAACCTGTATATGTTTCAGTATTTACTTTTTTAAAAACCCCATGGTTATCCAGCTACAGACTGTGTCGAATATGGTGGGCCACCCTGTATAATGAATACCTTTACATGGGGGCGTTAAGCGGCTATAGACTTTTAAGTATGTCAAAAAATATTTTTATTTCGGCTTGTAAAATTGTTCAAATCCTATTGAATTATATATTTGTCGTCATCCTTAAATTATTTTTTCAAAAAAAAAAAAAAAAAATACCCACGCTCGAGCATGTCAAAATGACGTTTTTTTACAACTTTGTAGCCCTCCGATTTCTTTCCGTCATTCTCAAATTGTCAGATTAGTGGAATATACACTCTTTAACATGTGATTAACTTACCTTATCTTAATCTGTCGCGCACGACAATGTATGTGTGTGTGTTTTGTTTTTAACGATCGCCACTGTATACGGGACTCATATTTGGTGGAGGTATTTAATCGGGTACAAGGTATTTTTCGGTATATTTTTTTGATGCGCTTTATTAACTGCAGAAATCTCCGACCGTTTTAACGAAAAATAAATTTTGTTCAAAATATTAAAAATAAAAAAATTAAAGGTATAGTTAAGTCTATCCGTGGACACACTGTATATGGATTTGATGGATATGAAATTATAATACAATTAATAAGATTTATAATTTTCGTTTAATGGATTGTATATATGTAGTATATTAAGCCAACTTGATGATGGATATCTCGAAAACGAAACTTTTAGATTCGTGATCAGCGCCTCAAAAAACCACCGTATACTAAATTTCATTAAAATCGGAGTTGCAGCCGGTTTCTAGATAATTGCCGTAACTTTATATTAAATATTTCGTTATTTTATTTCTTAGGTAATCTTAACTTTTATTATATTAGGACAGAATAGCTCTTCATAGTATCATAAAGTAACATACCTACGGATAAGAGAAACCATGGCATGCTAAAATTTTCGTACCGCTTTTACGGCAGGCTTCAGCGCTGCCTGGCGGCAGGCTTGTCATTTTTCCAGTTTACACTTTAAATGCGTCGGTCGAAGCCTCGCCTCGTGTAACATTAGCGGTGGGCAGACACGCAAGCTTACTGAAATGAGTAACTGGCGGTATTTCAACGAGAAACGAATAAAATTATATTGGGAGTTTTCGCATGACCTGTCCTTAAATCGGCTATTCCATGATAACTCTTATAATTTCCTTACTCTATGATAGTATATAAAAGTTTTAATTTTCTTAAAATGTTTAATAAACTCTTTTATTTTATTTTTTCTGGAGAAAAGCCAAATAATATTTTGTTTAAACGTAATATCTCAGAAAACAAATAAAGCATAAAATACTTATGTCAGTTGTTCAAATGCGTTTTTTTCCGCAAAATTTATTTTTAAAACGCGTCACAATTCACACAAGATTGCAAGCAGATAAAATCTAATTTAACTAAAAACCTTAAGCAACCTAAATAATATTAAATTTTAAAGCACAGGTAATAAACAAGTTATTATTGCTTGTATTTATTGTCAAAATGAGAAGTTCTAATGAAGGTAACGTTTTAAACGCCTTCTGCGAGTAAACTTATCAATTTGGCCATCTTTTGTATAGTTCTGGCATTAAAACTTACGTACTCAAACAAAATAAAAGCTCTGTTTGGCATAACAAAAAGTTATAACTAGTTGTCTCTCTCTCTGTTTTTTTCTTGGTTTTGGTTCCTTCAGGTCCAATCCACCACTCTCCCCTTCCGGACTATGCTTTCCAGGGCTTCGTCGGCGGAAAATCTGGATAATCGAGCTCGTAGCTCCCAGAAATTCCAAAAATAAAACAAATAATTCAACAATCGATGCAATGCATAAATTGTCGGCTGTCAATCCAAGATCTGCTACTGGTGTTACGTATAACCTTCACTTTCACTACTGACAGTTCCCATGGCACGCCCATCTATTTCCCGCCATTTGAGAAATACCTCGTGTTCACCACTAAATAGGATACCATCAGCTTATAGGAATCTTCGCTCACAGCGCTTAGATCCAGAAGAAAGATGCCGTCAATTTAGCGTGAATCTTTCCTTGATCCCCGAAGGTAAAAACGTTCGTACGACACCTCTAGCCGCCACTCCGGGAAGAATTTTGTAGTCCTCTACGCACGTCCGTACTGTCCGGAGGTCAAACAAAGAGTCGTTATAACTAGTTTTAACTTTTTTTTTTAACTCAACGAAGGTTGCGACATATCCTCAACTTTTAGGCGGTTAGAGGTCGAAGACGCAAACAAGGGCACTCCACGGAGAAAAGTTGGCAAGACTGGGTAAAATCAAAGCTGATGATCAATCCAGTGGCGTCTAGAATTTGCGTATTTCATTTTGCATTGTTTTGGAAGTGATATTTGTTGAAAGATGTAATTCCAAATGTTTTTAATTTAAAGTGAAAGAATTTACAACTTAATAATAATTAAAAACTGTTGTGTAAACGATTGTTCTACTAATACAATAAACTGTATATCTCCGGCACTGAACAACATGGCCGAAAAATGGGAGATGTGACGTCATAACACATCAAAGCAATATGGCCGAATGTCGCGACCCTATATAGACCGACTTTGAACTCAACTACAATATTTTCGAGGTCGTGAAGTTAGGTACATTTTATTAAAACGATAATTCTTGTAGATCAAGTCTTTGGACCACTCGTACGAACAAGTATAGAGAACAAGAAACCTAGATATGTAAAATTTAATTTATTTGTTTATAAATAAAAGCATAATAGCCTTTTTGAATTTTTGACATTTGTAATATAACTAAGTTAAACGCGTTTGGCATCAAAACTACAACACACTACGCTACACTTTTTACTATGACAAACACACCTAAAGTTTCGGTAGATATTGAAAACTAAAAGTAGGTCACTTGGCAACGTTGCAGTTACAAATTTAGAACATAATGACATTTCATAATCAAGTTTTGCTTTCTGTTGTTGCAGTTAATAATATATTTGTTAAAGAATTTTTATGATTTATGGGATGAATGTTATAAAAAAATAACAAAATAGTTAGTCTACAACTAGTGTTAAGCGTTTAAGTGGTTGCTATCATGGATTTCGTTAAAAATTCAGCAATGAAGCAAAACGTGCGAAGTCAGTTTTGGTTTATCTGCAGTTCAAGTCTAAATAACAAAGAACTTACGCTTTATGGCTATATATAAAGTTTCTTGAAACACTGACCATTTTCCTGCTTTGTGTTATTTAGGTTGTCAGACAATGATGCCTAATATTTTTCGTGAAATTTAATAACTAATCAGGTAATTTATGTAAAGCGTTGCCGACATATCGCTTTCGGGTGTCTAGCTTTCCCCAGTAAGCGCTGTCCGTTTAATTGAACCTCTCGGTTCAACACACGCACTG
>JACEGR010008908.1:0-31835 GCA_014170235.1 Listronotus bonariensis
TGAAATTGTAAAATCGTCTTCTCCTACCCAAAAATAATGGATTCGGGAGTAAAAAACAGTTTAAATATACTTCAATGGAATTCTCAGTCTGCAATTGCAAAAAAGGAGCCTTGAAGTTTTTTGTATCAAAAAGATATTGATATCGCCTTAATTCAAGAAACTTGGTTCAAACCAGGACAAGATGTTGTCTTTACAGGATATAAAATTGTTAGAGAAGATAGGGCAGATGGCAAAGCCGGTGTTGCCATTCTTATCTCAAATAAAAATTACTTTTCGTACTCTTAACTTTTTACATAATTTTAATAGAGGTATTTTAGTTTGTGGAGTTATCATCAATATTAACAATAAAAATGTAACTTTATTATCTATATACAGGCCACCTAATATTAAAACCAGCCCCAATGATTGGAACAATATTATTGCCCAAATTACTACCCCTTATTTAATTTGTGGTGATTTTAATTCGCATAGTAGTGTTTGGGGATCACATAAAAATGATCCAATGGGCGATCAACTATTAAATTTTATTGATAATAATGACATGGTTATTTTAAATGATGGTTCGTCTACCAGGCGCATACAACCTGGAGGCAATAAATCAGCTGTTGATTTAAGTCTTACATCACCAGATATATCCAACAACTTTTCTTGGCACATAGATACTGACACCCTTGGTTCAGACCATTTTCCAATCATTATGACTATTAGCTTATCTAATTTAAGTCAAGGAAAATTTTTTCCAAAAACCAAATGGAACACTAAGAAAGCAAATTTGAAACTGTACACTCTTTATATGGAGCAACAAATTTTAAATAATCCCATTTTTACGGATACAAAAGACAAATATTCTTTTTTGACAAACTGTATCAATGAAGCAGCGAAAATTAGTATTCCCGTCTACAAACCATTTTCCTTTAACCGTCGACCTCCCCCACTATGGTGGGATCCGGTTACATGCGATAACGAAATTAATAAGCGTAAACAAGCTTCGACTAAATACAAAAATAGGCCTACACTAGAAAATTTTTTAATGTGCAAAAAAGTTGAAGCTCAAACTAAAAAATTTTTTAAAAGAAAAGCAAGAGAAAGTTGGGTAAATTGGTGCTCAAATTTAAATAAAAACACACCATCTTCTACTCTATGGTCGCAAGCAAGGCGTATGACTAGGAAGCAAGACCTTCAAAAACCAACTGGCACTCAATGGCTGGACGAATTTTTTGACAAGGTAGCTCCACCTTTTGTTTCTCCTATACAACAAAAAACTTTAAGCAATGCTTCCAACGGTCATTTTTTGTGTAGAAAGTTTACCATGAACGAATTAAATCGAGCTTTATTAAACACCACCAACACTGCTCCTGGATTTGACGATATACAGTACTGTATGCTTGCTCACCTTCCTCTCAATGCTAAAAACCCATTATTGGAAATTTTTAACGATATCTACCTTTATGGTTTTGAAATAGAAGATTTAAAATAAGTAATAGTTATTCCTTTACAAAAACCTGGAAAGGATCCTGAATCTGGAGATTCCTATAGGCCTATTTCCTTACTTTCATGTATACTAAAGACATTGGAAAGACTTATTAAGTTTCGTTTAGAATACTGGTTAATTAATCATAGTTTATCGCCAGCTAATCAATTTTCTTATAAAACTGGCTTTGGTGCTCTTGATGCTGTTTCACACATTACAGTTGATATACAAAATTGTTTCTTAGAAAATGAATACTTAACATCCCTTTTTCTAGATATCAAAGGTGCATACGACTCTGTTGATTTATCTATTTTAGAATATAAAATGGCCAAAGATTTTCTTATACCTACACATATATGTAGCTCAATTATTAATTTATACAATACTAGATGTGTTTTTGTTCGCAACAATGTAAATGCTAAAGTTGGTCCAAGATATCTATATTCCGGGTTACCTCAAGGGTCAGTTCTTAGCCCACTACTATTTAATCTTTATACTGCAGATATTCATAAGCTTACGTATTTTAAGACAGTTCAGTATGCTGATGATTTTTGTATTTATACACAAAATAAAAATTATGACAGAAGTGTGACTTTATTGTCTGAAGCTTTTAATAAGGTTTTAAAATGGTCTTGTGAAAATGGCTTCGAAATTTCTTCTGAAAAATCTATCTTTTGTACCTTTACTCGCCACAACACCCCTAATATTAATCATATTACCTTACACAATAAATTAATACCTGCTAAAAAGATGTGAAGTACTTAGGTATTGTCTTGGATAAAAAGCTAACTTGGAGACAACATATCAGTCAACTTACAATTAAATGTGACAAAGGTCTTAATTTCTTACGATCTGTTTCCAAAACTTGGTGGGGATGTGACGTACATACGTCCCTGGTTTTTATAAATCATATATTAGATCAGTTTTAGATTATGGTAGCTTTCTTTATGGCTCTGCTTGTAACACTTACTTGAAAAACTAGATCGTATACAATACAAAGCTCTTAGAGTTTGTTTAGGAGCCATGATATCCTCTCCAGTAGAAGCTCTCCTGGTTGAAGCTCTGGAACCCCCCTTGTGTTTACGCAGGGAGGCATTAGCAATTAAGTTTTTACTTAAACAAGCATTCCTGAAAACTGAACTATTTTCTAACATCTCAAGGTTAAATACAAATGATTTAACAAACAAATATTGGCTACATAAAAACTCACCACCCCTCTGCGAGGCTTTTCGAAATTTTAATACAATTCTCAATCTGATTGAACCTTTTAACCATACCGATTATGAATATCATAGCTCTTTTCAAGACATATTTGTTAAATTTCCTCCTTTTACTGACAACAATGCTGTTAATGCCGCTATTTTAAACTCCGAAATTTCTCAATTGAATGATTACATTCAAATATATACAGACGCCTCCAAAAGTGCAAATGGTAGTGGAGCTGGTGTTTATGTTACACAACTAAATATTAAAATTAAACTTAAAATAAATAATAACTTTAGCATTTTTACATGTGAAGCCATAGCAATCTGCGAGGCTCTTAAATATATAGTTGACTGTAATAATCACCACTTTTTAATATTGTCTGACTCTATGTCTGTGCTTAAAGCCTTACAGAAAAATAAATCTTGGCACTATAAAGACAACCCAATAATTTGGGAAATAAGAAAATTGCTACGCAGAATTACACTGCGTCGCAAGCAAGTTATTTTCATGTGGGTTAAAGCCCATACAGGACTGAAATATAATGAGCTAGTAGACTCAATAGCTAAAGATAGTATTACTAATGGTATAGACGCTAATTACACTCTCACCTTAAATGATGCATACAATATTGCAAAAACAAATATAACCAATAAATGGGATATAAGATGGAAGGAATATTGTAAAAATAAACCTACAAGATATACTCAGCTTGTTACTGAAATCCCACGAAATTACTGGCACACAAACCTAAATGTCTCTAGAAAATACATAACAACAATCATACGCATGAAACTAGGACATGCTTGTTATCCAGCACATCTCTACAAGATCAAAATATTACCTTCTGACCAATGTGATGCATGTAATATTAAATGTGATCTGGATCACATATTTTTCAATGTAATAAGTATATAGCCGAGATCAACACCCTATATACTGTTTTAATCAAAGAGTGTAAAGCTGTCTGCCCCTTTAACATTCTTAATCTTTTAGCCCTAGAGAGCACAAAAGTAAATAAGGCACTGATGTCTTTTCTAAATAAAATAAATTTAAAATTATAAGTTACATTTACTTTAGGATTGTTGTGATACACATAGTTATTAGGCTGTAGGTTTAGTTTTTCCATTTTCATCCTTTGTGGTTTCCCTTACTTGGTGGTCCTCTCTGTGTGTTAAAAAAAAGTCGCCCTGATAGACCCCAGTGGCGTGAAGTGTATGTCCCCGTCTTATATGTGATAGGCTTTTAACTTGATTTTATTGTTATTATAGCAATATGATTAAAAATCTTAACTTTTAGGCTCCTTTTTGTAAGTAAAACTTTGTGACTGGCTAAATGGCTAACCAGCCAAGGCCAAAAAAAAAAACTTTTTTACCATACCGAAAAACATAACTTGTTAGTCAGTTTTACCTTCTATTTTTTTACAATAGCAAAAGAGTTAAATCGATTTTTTTATTTACACTTCTGGACAAAAAATGCAGATTTACAATTTTTTTTTAATTCATTCCTAAATAACTTCTCTTTTTTCTGTATAATTTTATTTGTTTTTAACCCATGTCTAGTTCCTTTAATCAAGATTATTATGTAGATGTGTTAAACACCCTGTGGAATAATAAAACGTCAAAATTTTTCACCAGTGTATTCAAATTTAAAGCTTCATTTTTTTTTATTTGTACCAATATCTATATTCTAAAATAAAAATGAAATTTGTGTACATGGTGTATCAAGTTACAAATTTACAGCTTTGCTAACTTCTTTATTTTTTATCGTACAAAATAAACAAAACTAAGTTACTTACAAACAGCAGAATCTTTTACACACATAATAAAGAATTTTAAATACCAAATTACAAAACAATGATAGTTTGAGCGAAGCCGGGAATCATAGCTAGTATATAATAAAACTAAGTTGAAAAAATGTGCGTGCCGATAAAACTTAAAAAGGAGTCACGATACGATAAAGGGACTTATATAGTATAATAGCCCTTTATCCCCCCTCGAACAAGAAAGTTTACGTTTTACCCTAAAACCCGTATTTTTAAAGATATAAGGACTCTTCCAACCCTTCAACTTGGAAATGAAGTGTAGTGGCGCCAGTATTTGAACTTCATTCAGAACAACGGTTATTTGGGTCTCATATCAACTCCCGAGCGAAGCCGGGAATCATAGCTAGTTAAATAATATTCCCTATGAATGAACCTACAACTAGATAAAAAGATAATCTTAATCGATCCAAAATTCAAGAAGTCATTTATAACAAAGAATATTTTTTGGTAATTTTTACATTCATTAATTAAATCCATCGCAGTTATTTACTTCAAAACACATTGTATTTCCTGTTAATCTAAGATCCGAATAGTAAGCGACATGAACCCATCTGTTTACCGGATTAAAACTATTTTATAATAAATACGTAGGGTGTTCAGTAAGTTTTGAGATACTTTGTAACTAAAAGCTGCAGGAAAGTAACGTTTATGGTTTTTGTTTGTACATGTCATGACATGTCGTAGTCCTACATAGTTATTAGTAAACTATCAGTTTTGCGCCAGTTCTTGTCCAGCGATTTTAGCGCAATGGTGGCGATGACGACTATCGAGTGCCGTGCAATTTTGAAATACAACTTTTCACGTGGGTTATCTCAAGAACAGTGTTTAGAAGAAATGAAGCTTATACTTGGTGATGACTGTCCATCTCGTGCGACCATATACAGATGGTACAAACAATTTCAGCGGGGCTAGTTTTCGCTTGAAGACGCCTCACGGCCGGGTCGCCCGTGTGAAGTAGTTACCCCAGAAAACATATCTGCCGTCCAAAAAGCTATAGAAACAAACCGACGAATTACCTATTGACAGTTAGAAGAGACATTGAACATTAGTTTAGCAACATTACACACAATCATACATGAGCACTTGGATTTTAGAAAAATTTGTACTCTTTGGGTTCCACACACTCCCGAGCAGCAGACATAAAGAGTGAATTGGTGTAAAAAAATGATGTCCAAATTCCAGGAGGATAAATCTAAAGACATAGTGTCGATTGTAACGGGAGATGAAACTTATCTTTATTATTACGACGTCCCAACTAAACAACAGAATAAGATATGGGTTCTCGAAGGTGAAGAAACTCCGAACGAAGTTCGCAAATCAAGATCTGAAAAAAAAATAATGATTGTTGTTTTCTTTAGTTCAAGAAGAATAATTAAACATGTTTTTCTCCGAGAACAGAAGACCGTAAATGCTCTCTGGTACACTACAGTATGCCTTTCAAAACTTATAGAAAAGTTAAGAGTGATTCGCCCAAACTCGCAACTCGCTAGCTGGTAGCTTCATCATGACAATGCCCCACCTCATCGAGCTGAACTTACCAGTCAATTTTTGACAGATGCAGGCTTGAGACTTTTAAAACATCCGCCCTATAGCCCCGACTTGGTGCCGTGTGACTTTGGGTTGTTTCCTTTTGTCAAGAGCCAACTGAAAGGACAAAAGTTTAAAACTGAAGACGCGCTACTGGAGGCCTGGGATAAAATATGCGCTGAAATTTCAAATGAAAAGTGGAAAGCTATTTTCAGTGACTGGTTTGTTAGAATGGAAAAGTGTATTCAATGTGGTGGAAATTATTTTGAAAAATCAAATAAATGTACGTATATCTCAAAACTTTTCGAACACCCTACGTATAGTATTTAAACAAATGTATTGCTAAAAGGTTGCCTAAACAATTTTGGTTAAAACTATTTAAATTTTAAAAAAACATGTTAAAATGTTTGACACACCCTGGCAATTTTTATTTTTTTACTCTACATAATAGTACCAATATATTACCTTTTTTTCTTAAATTGTATAAATAAAGCTATGACAAATTTAAAATTTAGAGAAATTATTACAATTTTTTGTTACATTTTGTATTATTTAAACACACATATTTTATTAACTGGCATTAAAGTGTATTTAAAAATATAGGGTTTGCTATTATACAGGATGTCAAAAATGATGAGGTTATTTTTTAAATATAAATATAGCTTTAACTATAATTAGTATTTTTGGCAACTCCATAGCAATATCTTTGTTTAAATATTAAATTTAATATAAAATAGGTCGCTTCCTATTCGGATCTTAGGCTATGTAATTTATTTTAATAGTTTATTTGTTTTCTGGGAATATAATGGTAATTAAAATATTATTTGGCAATAATAACTATTTTCGGAAACTTAAACTTCTCATATATTATAAAGAATCAATTTATTTTTGCAATAACACAGGGTGTCCAGTAAGTCAACCGATAAACTTTCAGGTGATGATTCCACAATAAAAAATAAGAAAAAACTTTATATAAACATATCTCCTAAACGTCTTAGTTTTTAAACTACAAATTTTAAAAAGTATCTTTTTTTAAATTAAAACAATTAAAATATTTTAAAAGACATCTTCTATGCATCAAAAGTCATTTTTTGACATAAAAAAACATAAATTTTTGCCAGTGTTGTCCATAAGGGGTTTAGGGTAAATATTTTTTAGAGAAAATGATACGCCACTGTATTTTTCCAAAATTAAAATATTTTTTTAGATCCGCGTTTTGTTTGGAACAAATTTGATTTCTTGATGTATGGTTTTCGGGTTAATAAATAAAAACCATTTTTTGACATGGTAAAATGCCAATCTAATTAAAGAATAAATAACAAAGGTTATTTTTTTCCGTAGAACATAATATTAGCAATACAAAATGACCATCCCATAAAATGGTTTTTATTTTTTATGCAAAAACCGTTCATCAGAGAAAAAAGTCAAGAGATCAGTTCTTAACTAAATGGAGATTCAAAAAAGATATTAATTTTAGAAAAATGCAGTGGCGTACCATTTTTTTCTTAAAAAATATTTACCTTTAATCCCTTATGGACGACACTAGTAATTTTTTCCTGGTATGTCAAAGTTGGCATACGAGCAATAATAAAAAAACATATTTTTTAAAAATTTTAACATCCCGTAGTTAAAAAAAATATTTTAAAATATTTATTAAAGGTCTTTATTTTGAAAAAAGCCAAATATTATTTTGATTAAACTATGTAATTCTGTCTCAAAAATATTACATAATTTATTACATATGGGATTTTTTGTTGTGATGATCGCACAAAAGACCTAATCAATTTATTCTCATGAATCCTTCATATTTCAAGTACAATACATGTCTTCTACAAGTAAATATGAATATTCATTGAAGAGTCTATTCCAGATACCCGGTATGACCCAATTGGAGCCCTTGAATGCGTAAGCATTACGTAGTAAATGGCCCCAATTGGGGTCGTTTGCCCCTGGATATCGCTCGATGCAACGGCCCGCCTGAAATCCTGAAAGAACATTTGCTGCATTCAGGTTTACTCTACAGCAATACTCTAAAATATTTCATTTGCACCAAGAGATTAGCACAAATTTTAAGAGTTTATTAAATTTTAAGAAAAAAAGTTTTATTTAAACAAGCTTTAATAAAACCCTCTAAGAAGGCGTTGATAAATTATGCGAGACATTTAAGGGGGGTCGAGGTAAATGTCACTAAATCTCACCATGGGAAAAGGACTGTGCAAATATAAGGTAATTTTTCTGCAGCTAGAAACAGAAAAAAGTTAACGAATATTGGGGCAGGTTGCCCCTAGAAAAATGGGTGGAATGCTTATGCTCTTCAAACTGATTTTGAGTGGAGATACTTTTAGAATTAAATCATTCAAAATAATTGTGGCCTTTTTGCATTACTATAAATCTAACGTGAGATTAGGGGACTTAGATAAAAGTTGGTAAACTTATTTAATGTAATGAGGCGCTTATAAAACTCTGCCTAGATTAAGATTATCAGGTTCAGGGGCGTATGAGTGGGCACAATAGCCAATATTATTTAAAAAAAGTATGAAATTACCTTTCTATAAAGCTTTTATATTCTTTTCGATTGAACAATAAAAAATGTAACTTTAAAGTATTTTCTGTTCTTTTTTTTTCGTATCTAGCTGTGTTCTAAACGAAAAAAAGAATTAAAATCACTTTAATTCCTTTTAAAGACTACCCATAGACAACATAATTTAAAAACAGAAATAAAAAATAAACAAGTGCTTTCCTTAAAATAAATAGGCAGTCGTGTATTTTATATAAAATTGTCATTTTTCCTATTTACAAAGGTCAAAATGGTTTAATTTTTAATTTTGGATTTTTATATTATGTTGTTTATAGGTAATTTTTAGACATTACTTAAAGTGGTTTTATCTTTTGTTTCTCGATAACGAAACTAGATAGCTGGAAAATACGATAATACTAAAAATTGCATTTTGAATTGCTTATTCGAAAAAAAATATACAACTTTATAAAAAGTCAGTGGCGTACTTTGTTTTCTTAATAATATTGGTTTTGGTGCCCACTGAGACGCCACTTGACCCAATAATTTTAATATAGGTAAAGCTTTACAAGTGTCTTATAATATTAAATAAGCTTAAAACATTTAATCAAAATCGGTTGAAGTGGTTTTAGAATATTTAAAAACACCGACATTTTTTAAAAGGTTTAATGCTCTGTATCTCAGAAATAAAGCAAGTCCGGAGATAGGTTTATGGAAACTTTTTATAAAAAGATGATAAATCACCCCTTTTCATACCGTAGTTAGGAAACACCCTGTATATTGTAGTATATACAGTATGTTCCACTAGGTTGAGACCATATGGAAAACTTTAATTTTATTATTAATTTTACGAAAAAAGTTACTTTTCATAAAAAGTTCTGCATGGTCCAAAACCTAAAATGCAACCTTCAGATATCAAAGTGTCATTCATCTACGAGGAGGTTTGGCTAAAATGTAATTTTTGCTCAAGAATTAAAGTACCTGTATTTTTGCTAAAATCGAAAGTTATTACAAGTAAAAAATGTTTAGAATTAAAAATTACTTGCAAATATGCAATTTTCTTCAATTACAAAAAAAAATAAAATTCTGCGATCATCGAGAAAATTTAATTTTGTACAATAGTACGTTATACATTGTCCTTGTTTTTATGACAGCAAATTGAAAAAGTTTATTTAAAATTTTAATAAAATTTATAATTATCAAATGTATTGCACTCATGTACAAACCTAAATTTTTACCATTATCGCAGGAAAAAATATTTTTGCAAATACACAAAATTGCATATTTAAAAGTAATTTTTAATTTTAAACATCTTTTCTCTACAACAATTTTTGGTATTAGCAAAAGTACAGGTACTTTAAGCAAAAATTACATTTTTGGCCAAACCTCGTAGATGACTGACAAAAGTTGATGGTTTTATTTTAGGTATTGGACCATGCAGAACTTCGTTTTTTTTGGTAACATTAATAATAAAACTTTTTACATATGGTTTCAACTTAATGGGACATACTGTATATAATTATTGCATCTTATTTATTATAAATATTCTAACTTAAACATGTATTGTTGTAGACCAGAGTATTCAAAGTTTTTATGAAAAACTAATATAAAACTCTTCTTCCAATCAAGGGAGTAGAAAAGAGCTGAAACCAAGGGGGAGCAACGACCTATATTTTGGCGGTTCATCGTTCCAAAAATAGATTCGCATTTTATACAGTGACGTCGTTAAACGCCTTAATACAAGGTCGTTTTGGAATAAATATATGCAGAATTAAAATAATGATTAGACCTTAGATACAGGCAAAACTATTGCGTAATTGGACAAAAAGTTAAAAATTTAAACAAAAAAGTTATAAAAATTGGCTGTTTTGAATTATTTTTAACCGCTTTTTAAAAAATAGAAAGGGCTGTTAGGTTTAACTGTGTATTTTTATATTTACATTATATATATACAGAATCTATTATTTTTGATAGTTTACGGGGTATCTCAAAAACTGTAGGCAATATCAAAAATCTATTAAAGGACTCAATTTTTTTAAGAAAACAACTATAGTAAAAATTGTTTATGGCTATTACGATTTATCTCGGAGCTACAGGGAAATTTTCATATTTTTTCAGTTACCTTAGATTTGTGATTGTCATGGTACACTAAAAAAGTTTTCTGTTGAAACCGAGAGAAATGCATGCTTTATGGGGCGCATCATTTATCAAGAATAATAATAATTTCTAAATTCTTAAATGGTTGACAGATTCTCTATTACTTAATCATTGTCCATAGTTTGTCTATAAGAAAATCGTATTAGCTCAATTCTAGCTAAATCTGATTTCTTTATCAACGAGAAACGCACTATTTAAAAAAAATTCGTAATTCCAGTCCTGTCTAAATATTTTGGATAAAAATTGGCAAACCTAAAGAAAACACATCTACCCACTAGGCCTTAAAAATAAATAAGATAAGCGCAACAAATAAAAAGTTATTGTTAGTTAACAGGTTTGCAAGTTTAATTTGGCCCACACTGTATATTGTTTCTTTGGCATTTTCAAGAATTTTGCCTTTTTTCTATAAACAGGTCATAAAAAAAACAAAACAAGATTTTTCAATACCAATTTTTTTCACTACCCAACTTAATATTTTATTTAAAATCAACTTTTATATTTTTTTTCTTATTTTTTAATCTAAGCTTAAAAAATAAATAATTATGTAGTTTTTTTATCGTTTTAAAACTTGCATTATACTAATAATATCTAGCATAATAATAACAGATAAGTTTAAACAGTATGACTTCATTATTGAAAAGCACTATAATTAGTAAAAATATATATAATGCTTACTAAATGAAAATAAACTAAAACCATAATTTAGAAAACAAATTTAAACATTTAGGTATTATAATTTTTAATTTTTGCTTTTTTTTATTTATTTTGTTTTCATCTAGTAAATATATATATTTGTTTCTGTAATGGTGCTTTTTCATAATAAAGTAATAGCTTTTAAAACTTAAGTAAGTTTATTAAAATAACCTAAAAAATATAATAGTTGATTTTTAGTAAAATATTAATTTGGGTTAGCTACACCAAAAGAAACGAAATGGGTATTGAAAAAAAAGTTTTGTCATTTTTTGCCATTGCCTTTAAAAAAAAATGATGAAAAATTTTTTTGTACTTTTTGAATTCTCTTACATTTTCCAAAAATATCTGTATTGGTAAAAATGTAATTGTAAAAACTAAATTTTAATGCCCTATAGTTCCAAAAGTAGGACGTTTAGGACATACTATGTTTACATGAAGTTTTTTTCTTATTTTTCGTTGAAGAATTACTCCTTTAAGTTGGTCAGAAAAGTTGTTGGACACTCTGTATTAATAAAATGTATATTGTTTAAAAAATACAAATAACTATTTTACCCATCTAAGAGCTAAAAAAAATTATCGGAGCTGTTATTGAGAACTTTCGACAATTGCCTGTTTTACAGCTTTTTGTAACTTGACTATACCAGTACGGAAACCAAACCGCCGGCGCCGCGCTGTCCTTAGAAAATAAAACGTGTAATCCCGTTTACCAATCTACTATATACTTTCCCGCAATTCAACGCTGCAACAAGCGCGCCGATTTGAGCAGAACGAGATCAGAGACTTCCGGCTCATAGCTTCCGCCTTTCGTCGGACCTCACCTCGATTATTTACTATGCTTTTAATTCCTCATGGTCGACGAGTTGGTGTCCACACCTTTATGTGCAATTTTCTAACAAAACTAGACCCTCGCCCAAAACACAATATTACAATTAGAAATATTTTCTTTATTATTACACCAAAAATTATTAACCATTTTTTAATTGTACCACCAATTGTTAATAAAAGAAAGTTAAGTCTACGCCTTTGAACTGACATGAATGATGAAACTTCTAACTGAATGGAAACCAAAAAGGCCTTTTTAGGTTACTAGGTCATCGACAAACTGGGCCTCAATGATGCTTACGTCATTCCTTCTCCTCCAATGAAAATTTAAGTTTGCTGGATTATTTTGTTTAAAGTGTTAAAGTGAGCAAAATATGGTATAAATATTTTCCATTCATTAAATTACCCTAATTATGTCGGTCGGCGTTGTTAAAGATTAGACATTATTTGTAAAGCTCGATTTATTTTCAGTAAGTGGGTTAAGTCAAAAAGCAAACATTATTAGGTAATCTTTAATAAATCAATATTTAAAATTAGAGGTACAAGGTTGGCCAAATTCGAGACTTTCTATAGAAAACTCATCGACATTTTTTTGGTTCTTTTGGTCTAAGAATTAGAAATTTTTTTGTAACCCTTCCCACTATATGGATTGGAGATGTTGAAGTTAAAATGAAAAAGAATATTTTTTCTTTATCCATCAATATCTCAGCAACCGCTGATAGCACAAGAATATATTTTAAAATTCTTAATAAATCCTTGTTATTTTAAAAAATTAAGAGAAAAAAAGGATTTTTGTGGCTTTTAGGATATTCAGGCGCTAAATTAAAAATATAAAAAAACGGCAATGTTAAGTTTGCCTTTTACAGTTTAATATGCCTACAAAAACTTCACAAACTATTGATTCAATCCATCAAGCCGTTTTTTTGTTTAATTTGATCAAATTTTTAAAAAAGAATTTAAAGATAACGATTTTTACTTCAAATGATTATTATCTTAACAAAATTTAAACAAACGTTTTTTTATGCATTTTTATTATTAAAAGTTTTTTAATTTATGAAAAAATATTTCAAAAAATTTAAAAATAAAAAAAAATTGTCAGAATTTTCAATCAACTTTTTTTATGTTTTATTATTCTTTTCCTTTAATTTAAAATACCTTTAATAATAAAAATGCATAACAAACTTTAAAACTTTTTGTCAAATTGTGTTAAAGATTATAATCATTTAAAGTCCAAATCCTTTAATTGTTTTTTAAAGTTTCGATCAAAGAAAACAAAAAGACGGCTTGATGGATTGAATTAAAACTTTGTGGGGTGTTGTACGCTTATATTGCGTCTAATTATCTCAAAAGCCACAAAAAGCTCTTTTTATCTTGAATTTTTTAAGCTAATTAAGAAATAACTAAAATGTTGTGCAATCAGCGGTTTCTGAGATATTGATGGTTAAAGACAAAAGAAAAACTTTTTCGTTGAAAGTTCAATAATTCAGTGACAAGTGGTCGTTTCGAACTTATAAAAAAGCAATTTAAAACTAAATGAACAAGTTATCAGTAGAGATGAGCAAATATGCACAAAAAAGTTAGATTTAAAATTATAAGTAAAAAAAATAAAACCTAAATAATAGTTAATTGTTTAAATTTTTATTTAATTTTATCTTGACGACGATGGCAGACTTGTCACGGAAACGTGGACTTTTAGTTTTTTAGTTACTTATTTAAAAAAATGACTTTTTGGTTTTTAATTCTGAATAAGCATGTACCCAAATAAATACCATCTATTAAATGAATTCGCCAAACCAATACCAAACATATCTTTATTTTTTATTATTATTGGCTAGGAAGCTGGCTGTAAAAATAGTAGTTTATGTAACAAGTGAACAAAGTGATACGTTTTTAATGAATTTACGAATGGGAAGTTTGACAGAAAGAACCATGTTATAACTATATTTTTCTGCTACCGTATAAAAATTTTTGAGTAACGTTAGACCTGTAAGGCTGGAAATTTGTATAGTGAGGAGTCATAGCATGCTAAGTATAAAAATCATCATCTGGCAGGCATCAGCCCTGCACATCATTACCCTGTATATTTTTAAAAGTAAAAAAATAAATAAAACAAAAAACTTGAAGCTGTAAGCTTGACATTTTTCTAGGATTTAGTTCCTTCATAGTGAGGTTTAAAAAAAATTACCAGGCTTTTTGATGAGCACAAGTACCTGCCAGGCGACCTGAAAGGTGTGGCTGATTGGAATGGCCATATTTCCAAAACTAATAAACTTAGATGTACCCAATGTGGTGTTTTCTTAATGCTCTTTTAAAAATCTTTTTAACGGTGATACTGGTAATAATATGGGGGTGATTTTTTTTTTTTTTGATGAAGCAGCGTGTACGGGGTGTTTTTATGGTTTTACGGGGTATCTCGAAAACCGTAAGGAATAACAAAAATCTAATACGGCACTCCTGATCTCTGTTTCTGAGAAAACAACTATAGTGAAAATAGTTTATGGCTATTGCGATCCATCTCAAAGCTACAGGGTAATTTTCGGACTTGCCCATTTTTATAATCTTTTTTAACTTGTTTGCTAATAAAGTTGTGAAAAAACTTTAAATATGGTAATTATGTAGTTTTTTCCGAAGAATATTGTGGTGTACTTAGTTTTTTCTTATTGGTTAGCTTTTAAGAAAATTACCCAACTTGTGTTTTTCTTATAAAACACCCTGTATATTTTTATCTGTATTTATTAAGCTCTCTTTCTACTTTTCAAAAATATATATAAGTATGTATTTGTTATTTAAAGTTTTACTGAAAATTTATATTTTCCATAATTTATGCTTTTTTATAGAAAGACATGACTGAAAATGACAAAACAGTATTTTCAATACTCAGTTTTTTAGTTCCGCCACCCAAACTTAATATTTTATTAAAAATTCATTTTTATATTTTGAATTTATTTAAATTAACCAACCTAAGCTTTAATAAATGTTTATGCGGTTTTTTATAAAATATTTAGAAAACTTGCAATATAATTATAATAAATAAATAACAAATAACAATAATAGACAAGTTTAAAAAATATGCTAATATTATAGAAGAAGCACTATTACAGAAAAAAATTACTAAATGAAAATAAAATAAATACGCATCATGTAACTATCACTATAATTTAAACATTTATTGTAATTTTTGTTTTTTGTTAGTTTAAGTATGAATTCTTTGATATTAAATGTTTTATATTATGTATTTATTTTATTTTAATTTAGTTAATATAACTTTTTTCTGTTGTAGTATCTTTCTATGATAAAGTTATATTTTTTAAAGCTTAGCCAAGCAAATTAAGATATCCCCTAAATAAAACTGTTAATTGTTAATAAAATATTTGTTAGAGTAGCGAAATCAAAAAAGGAGGTATTGAAAAATACTGTTTTGTCATTTTCAGTCATGACCTTTTCTAAAAAAGCAAAATTTATGGAAAATGCTAATTTTTGGTAAAGCTTTAAACAAGAAATACATACTTATATATATTTTTAAAGAGCCGAAAATAACCTTAATAAATACAGATAAAACTATAAAGGGTGTTCTATCTGTACTTATCTCAAAAACTAATCAATATAGAAAAAAACTAATTACACCACAATATTCTACGGAAAAAACTACACAATTAATCTATTTAAAGTTTTTTCACAACTTTAATAACAAACGAGTTAAAAAAGATTATAAAAATAGGCAAAATCCGAAAATCATCCTGTAGCTCCGAGATGGATTGCAATAGCCATGAACTGTTTTTACTATAGTTGTTTTTTTCAAAGAGATCAGCACCCGTATTATGTAACACGATAGTATATGTATAGAAGTAATGTTCCTGAAATTGCCATATGATTAACATTGCATAGAAAGGAAATGTCTTCTCTATCGTGTTACATATTATACGGGTGCGGGAGTCCTATATATTAGATTTTTGATATTCCTTACGGTTTTCGAAATACCCCGTAAAACCATCGATAATAAAACACCCTGGATATTATTTTAACATTTAAAAGATCTTAACAAGAGCTTTAAGAAAATAACAAATTAGGTTCATCTAACTTTATTAGTTTTGGAAATATGTCCATCCAAATCCAGCCACAACTTTTAGTTCGCCTGGCAAGTACTTGTGCTCATCGAAAACACCTATCAATTTTTTTCAACCTTACTATGAATGAACTTATTTCTAGAAAATTTCAAGCTTACAGCTCCAAGTTTCTTAAAAATATACAGGGTGATGATGTCCACGGCTGATGCCTGCCAGGTGATGATTTTCGTACTGAGCACGCTATGACTCATCACTATACAAATTTCAAGCCTTACAGGTCTAACGTTACTCGAAGGGTTCACTAGCTCTTGGACTATTGGGTAAAATGACATGTAAAAAGTGTAAAAAACATTCTCTGTCAACGTGCCAATCTTGTTAAAGTGGGTTCATACGCTTATGTCGCCCCTTGAACAAAGACATTTATCGGTGAACTATCTGTTTTAGTTAAGAAAATAATTTGGTTTATTTACATACATTGTCATATTACCTATGTTAAATGTTCCTTATACAATTAAGATTTAAATTTATTTACTTTAAAGGTTTTTACTTTATAAAATTCTTAAAATCATCTGTTAAAGGTATATACCATTTTTGCCTAAACTAATGTGTCATTTTATCCGAAACCATGCCTTAAATAGTTGTTAAATTATTTTATTCTATACTGAATTGGTTTAACCTAAGCTTAAGTAGGGTCTAAGAATAAGTTATATACGTATCAATAAATAACTTTACAATTTGATACAATAAATCACAATATTATTTTTTATGAATAGGCCAAAATTTATAAAGTATATCTGTTTAGGTTATTTTCATCTACCAAATTTTGATTAAAGTAATACCACAGTTATAAAAAACAGATATATTTTATAAAACTTTATGTTATTACCTCAAAAATAAGATAGTCTGAACATATAAGCCTTAACCAACTTTTTGATTAGTTTAAATTGTTCATATATTATTTGATGATTTCTTTATATATTTTATTTTAAATAGGAGGTAATTTATTTCTTAATTTTAATATAAAATTAGCGGATTCCCATATAACATTTTTTGCCGGCGTTGTACATTTAATTTACTGGCATTGCCAACACTCTTTAATGGCAAGGCATTGGCAAAAAGGTATCAAAAAGACGCGAAAGTGGGCAATTGGCCGTTATTAGGCCACGTGTTGCAGATAAAGTGATGGCATCCGTCATTAATAAGTTATTGGCAAAAAATGCGTTTAAGATGATGGCATCCATCATTAATAAGTTATTGGCAAAAAGATAACAAAAAGACACGAAAGTGGGCAAATGCAGATACTCCCAAGCAGCAAGCTGACGTCATATTGACGAAAATTGTCGCATATACTTTTTTTTAAAAGCTAAAATGATGCGATATTTTATTTGAAAATTAAAATAGGAAAGAACTCCTTACTGCATGCAATTTCCTTGCAATGCAAAGTACCATCTCTCGGAACACTGTCCAACTTGGAGATGCAGATTTTTACACTAGCCGAAGATATTTCTTTCAAAGCTAAGTGAGATCACCTACCGCAGACCGCTCTCGAATTATTTTTGTCTAATGGGTTTAGACGATAAAAAGCGAAGATATTGTAGAAACGTAGTAGTTTATTGTCCATTACGCCATCTATCGGTATGTCAAAAAACTATTAAATATATATAATATTTTTTATTAACACGTCTTTAAAACTTTTAATAAAGTTTTAAACAAAATGTTTACAGCTCCTAACAGTCTACTTGAATATCTTGCCTTCTCGACTAGCCATCACCAATTAATCACACAACACACACTTATTAGGTAATGAATACATTTAATTATGTCTATTAAAAACTCTTTTCTTTAAAAAGACCATCATTTTATTTTTATTCGCTCCAAAATACATAATAAACATTTTGTTTGACCTAATTTTTATTTGCATGATTTTTAACAATAAAATGTTATGAAAAGGCCATTTCCTTTAAATTATGTAAAAAACATAAAATAATGTTGTTTAGCTGCCATTATAAATAAAACAGATCAAAAAAATTGCTTTAATGTTAGTTAAATACCAATGTTAATAATATGGTTTAAAAAGTATGAATATGCGTTGAAGGTTTGCCTTCAAAAATCCAATATTTATTTGACTGCAACAAAAACGCGTGTTTTATTTAATCAGGATTGGTATGCCGCCATTTTTGCATGCTTGCCGGCAATTCGCCTGCATGTTATATTTATTGGCAATTAAGTGTTTATTTAGGGTTGAGTTTTTAATGCGTATAAGATGTTGGCATAATATTGCTACCAATTGCCAATGCTTTACCATCAATGCCAATATGAAAAATGTACATTGCCGGCAAATAGTGTTTGCTGGGTTACTTTAAACACGAAACATGTTAGTTTTAAGGTTAAAATCAGAAAAATCTACAGTAAGTACGTCTCATGTACACATAATTTAATCCCAAAACACCAGAATCAGAGGGCATGGTCACTATCAACAGAGCTAACTATCTTATTTATCATTAAGCCATATTACCATGTCCCAAGGACAACCAAATTTTTCTAAGAAAAGTCATTTAAGTTATTCAAGAAGCTGTCCATGGGACTGGTTGTCGTAGGGACATTGTTTAATCGTTGAGCTGTCTGACAAAGCATAGTTTATTTTTATTCCCAGAGTAAAAATTAGATCAAATACGATCTAATACACAAATTTGGTAAAAACAATATGAATCACTTTTTTCAGTTACCCAAGTCACTGGTTGTCAAAGGGAAATGTTTGAACTTTAAACTGTCTGATGGGACATAGTTTATTATTGTTTATTTTTTGTGCTTACACTAAAATTGTCGGTTCAATATAAACAAACAGCATAATTTATTAAAAAATATTAACTACTTACGTATTTCTGTGGGTTGTCCGAACAACACACATTAAAGCTAACCATTTTCTGGCGATTGTCCGACACGGTGAAACAACTATATTGGCACCAAATCAAATGTGCAAATTCTGGACGCCACTGGATTGATCATCAGCTTTGATTTTACCCAGTATTGCCAACTTCTCTCCGTGGAGTGCCCTTTCTTGCGTCTCCGACCTCGAACCGCCTAAAAGTTGTGGATGTGTCGCAACCTTATAAATATAAACTAACCTTGGGTAATATCTTCAGATTTTAGGTAATTAAATGAAAGCATTTTTTAATAATATAAAGTTATAAATACTACAAAAACATAAAAAGCATAAAAAAACAAGAATTTCTACTTATAAATTTATTTTTATTAAACCTAATAAAAACTAAATACTAATAAAACCATTAAATTCATATAAACTTTCGGTCTTTTGCCCGGGCCGGGGTGATTTCGCGCTTAAACAAATAAAAGTTGATTGACCCTTCAACCTTTTTTTCCAAAATTACCTAAGAACTCGAACCCTTAAGGATAAATCATAGTCTAGTCGAGAAATTATTTTTCTGCGAAAGATAGGAACAAGTGTCATAAAGATATAGTTAATGGCTTAAACGATTCGAAACGGCATTTAGAAAAAGATGTATTTTGGATTTTTTCGCAAAAGAATACAATAGTTATTAGCAAAAAAACTAAGCAAAAAATAGCCCTCAAGTTTTTGGCCAATATCTCAAAAAATATAGGTAATAGCTTAAATATTATAAAAGTTTCTGAAAGAGTAGGAAATTCTAGTATAACAAATTTTTGCATTTTAAAAGTGTAGCTTCAATATTTATAAACCGAGCGGCGGTTTTGGCATGCAAGATTCGCCGCTGTGGTATTATTTTATGCAATTAAATATTAACTTAAAAACTAATTTAAAAAAGTTTAGTGTAATCTAGATATTTCAAAGAATATGATTCCGAGATAATAATAGTTGTGTCAACATTTTTCAAAAAGTTATTGATTTAATTATTTTTACGGGTTTCAGTTTACATGAAAAGCGGTATAAAAGTTTAAATAATTAATCTATAAATGTTTTGCTTTATGGAGCTCTTCTCATTTAGGTACCTAATAAAGTTACTCAAAACTTTTTTTAAGTGTTTTATTTTGGTAACTATTGCCAATTTTTTAAGTTAACAAAAATAGGATTTTGTTTAAGAAATGTTAACTTTAAAAAAATGTCATTATCAAAATAATAAACTTTAAAAAAATGCATAACTTTATTAAGTACTTAAATAAGAGGAGCTTTACAAAGCAAAAAAATGTATAATAATTTAATTTTTTACAGCCTTTCATGACGGTAAAAGAATAAAGAATTAAATAAATAAATAACTTTTTTTAAATGTTGATACATAGGACTTTTATTATAGCGGCATCATTTTCTTTGAAGTGTCTAGATGACATCAGATTTTTTTAAAATTTAAAATCAATATTTTCTTGCTTACAAAAATATTGTATTATAACGGCGGATCTCGCGTTAAATAAATATTATAAAAATTGGAGCTAAAATTCCGAGAATTTAAAAATTTTTAGTAAAATTTGTATCCCATTCAAAAATTATCATTTGTAATCCCACTAGTGCTAAATTTATTTCCGGAAATTTTTCAAGGCCACGAATATTTTGAGAATTTTCTTAAAATATTCGTGGCGAGAATAAATATTCCGGAATAATTTAAGCACGTGTAGTATTCGGTAAGAAAATTTCACACCAAATTTGTGTTCAATAATATTCTTTTAAATTAGTATTTGTAACTTTGACACGAGCTTTAAAATTTTACTATAAAATAAATATTTTCCATTTTACCAATTGTAGTTGCAAATATATGTAATTTTAGAGCTTATCATTGTTTGTTCTTTTATTTTATATATACCTTATATTGGATGGTATTTATTTGGGTACACGCCAAAATAAAATTAAAAGTACTAAAAACCAAAAAAAAAATTTAAACAAGTAAAAAGATAATTAATAATCGACGTTTCGGTGGCAAATTTGCCACCATTGTCAAGACAAATGGAATAAAAATAATAAAAATAAAAACTTACTATTATTTAGGTTTTAAAATTCAAAATTTTATGTTTTTCTAGGATATTCTTGATATTCTGAAAACTTTGACATTAAATGTCAAAACATGTCAAAGTATTCATTTTTTTGTAGAAAAAATCCAAAATACGTTTTTTCCTAGATTCTGGATAATTTAAGTCATCAACCACAGTTTTAGGAGACTTGTATCTATTTTTCGCAGGAAATCAACTTTTCACTGGACTATCAAGTAATTTACTGCTCGTAATTTATAATTAAACTTATTTAAGCATTGCTTTCTCAAATAAAATACATTTAATTACGATATAACGTAGCAACGATGATTCTTTATCGTCATTTGAGCCTTTAGATTACGAAAAACGTTATTTCTTTTTCCGTCGGTCTGTTCGTCGGTTTATATCATAACAGCCCGTTGAAATCGGATATTAGCTCACAATTTGGTCCTTGGGTCAGACCTAAAATGACCTTTTATTTTATACAGATACCTTATTAAAAAATTTATTGAAGGAAAATAGGCATTGATAATACAAAGAATTTTTAATTTTTTTATTGTTCTTTTTTATTTAAAGTAGAACAACTTTGTAATGTATACAATGAGGACCTAAAGTCTGTCCCCTTCTTTTAAAATCTGAACCGTTTGAAAAATTCCAATAAAATTTGAAAAGATAGTATATGAGCAAAGTTTTCATTTTTTAGGATGTTTATTATAATGGCGCTCAGCTGACACATTATAAATTTGGTCCTAGAAAATTAAGTCGCACTGTAGGTATAGGGTTTTAATTTATATTTTGTCACCTTTTTTAACTATGAGCAAAAAGAATAGAAAAAAACATCTTGTATAAAAGTTTTATACTTTTTCATTTATTTTATTTTAAGCATAAAAAATGAAACAAATGAACATCAAAAACTCAAGAAAAAAGAAAGGTAATTTTTTTAAATAGAACACCCTGTGTCCTGTCAATGTCACCAATAAAAAGGTATTTTAAAAAGCTTTACAAAACTACCACATTTAAAATATCTATCTTTAATAGTTTCGGAAATATTGCCATTTATATTAGAATATAATTTTCATTACATCTACAGTCTCACCTTTCTGCCGTAGGTAGGTATAATAGAAATTATATCTACTATTTTTCAGATTTAAGTTGTCATATTTTGAAAACTATTAAAGATAGATATAGCAAATATGGTATATTTGTAAAACTAAAAAGAGTTTAACCCTTTATTTTTTTAGTTTCTAATGTTCATTTGATTATTTTTTATGCTCAAAAGATAACAGATGAAAAGTATAAAGCTTTATACAGGACGTTTTTTCTAGCCTTTTAGTTATAGCTAAAAGTGGGTGGCAAAATATATATGAAAACCCTGTTGGTTCGGCAACCGCAATCTATATAGTTAAAACGAAAAAGCCATAATTTTTAGACACTTCCTTAAAGAGTTCTACTGCACCAATTGACATGATCTTTTTAATGATCCTTTGGTTACCGAGACCTTTTAACGCTACTATTTTTTGCCTTTTCTCATAAAACAAAATATATGATATACATATTTTAGGCGGATCGTCAAACAGTGACGCATCAATACGCAACATGTGTTGCCTATACCGCATGTTGCCAGATTATAGGCAATTTCGGTTTGGTACCGTACTTTGGTAAGATAAATACCTACCAACTAATTTTAGATAACAAAAATGAAAATAAAACAATAAAATAAATAGTGTAAATTTAAATGTATGCAGTACAACTCTCAGAAAACTTGCAGAAAATGTGTCTTAGCATTCTGCAAAATAAGAAGAGCACACAAAGTCATCTAGAGACCCACAAAGCACGGTATGGCATTTGACAAACTAAAAATAGTACCAAAGTTGGCGTAACGTCCCTATTTTGTTATTTGTAATTAGTTGGTTAGGTTATTATCCAACCAAAGTAGAGGTACTAAACCGAAATCGCCTATAACCTAGCAATATGTAGTATAGGCAACACATGTTGCGTATTGATGTATCACTGTTTATAGCGATCCGCCTGAAAGATGCTATATCAAATATTTTGGTTTTTGAAAAAAGGCAATACGCAAAAAAATAGCGTTGAAATGTCCTCAGTAAAGGATCATTTAAAAAGCGTTAAGTAAATTGGTGCAGTTAAACTCTCTAACGAAGTGTCTAAAAATTATGGCTTTGCATTTTAAATATATAGATACATGTGATGCATGGACTACAGTAAACATACTGAAACCGATAATTTGATTGGTTCGAAGCGCCACAGACGGTCATGCAAAACTGTCGCTTTATTAAGGAATTATAATAACAAAAGATTTAACTTACCCTAACCCCTCCTCCCCCAATATGGCAGTTTTGCATGACCGTCTAAACCAATCAAATTACTGCTTCCGGTGCTTTTTACTGTAGTTTGTAATGCATAAGATACCCATCTTTAAAAAGATGTCAAGTTAAAACCCCAACCTAAGTTAATATATGTATTTCATTAGAAATGTACCTATTTTTTAAACGACTTTAAAAAGGAGGAGGTTCCCAATTCATCTATATGTTTTTTTGTATGTATGTTACGCGATTTACTCCTTTTTTTTAATTTAAAATAGTGCACTTTCGCGGTGGTCCCACAAAAATCAAGTCACGATCGAGAGAGAGAAAGGTACTAGAACAATTGTTTCTCTCTGCCGTACGTTGTTCGTGCGGCAAAGTTGTCTCTAGACTGGAATATGCTGAGATAATAAAGATCAGGGGTGCATTCAAAATCGACAACCTTGGGGTAAAATATGCTCTTTTCACTAAACTAAAAAGGTACTGGTAGTGTTTTTACTGTATGTTTACCGATTTAATAGTAACAATAATAAATAAGATATTGAAAAAACTAAAAATCGAAAAAAAAAACATTTAAAAAAACTAAACCTACTTTAAATAAAACTCACAAAAAATTTAAAATAATAAATAAAAAAATTAAGCCAGGTAATGGCATATGCGCTACTAATGAAACTAAATAAGCAAAAGCTTTTTATACTTTAATACCATATGTTACCCCCGACCTAATATTTTTTATTTATTATTTTTAAGATTTTTGTTAGTTTATTTCATTGTTTCGAAGTCGGTTTTCTTTTGTTTTTTGTTTATTATTTAATTTTGTTTTCAATATCAGTTATTTTAACGTCATCGATTTACAATCTATAATGCAAAACACGATTACTTCTAAACTTTTTCTTTTGTCTAAGTAATTTTTAGCCATAAATTTTCCACGAAGTTAAGAGAAACAATTTAATTGTTAAAAATCACGTTGCACGGTTGTAAAATCAAACGTGCTAAATATCAGTTTACCCTCCTTTAATTTTAATTTAACCTGTTGCTCGTAGAAAACAATCAAGTAATAAGGACTGGCATAGGGAATATTTTTACTTTCTGCATAAATTGAATGACCTAATCGCTAGTATACAGTGTGGTCCATTTAACCTGAGACAGGCGAATACCAGGCAAAAACGGTGCATTTTAGAAGAAAATTATTAGGGTTAAAGTTGTTTGAAATAGAGAGTCAAATTTAATGGTGTCACTAGTTTGTGACCTTAACTACAATTTCAAGGTCATATTCATATCAACTTTTGTTTGTTTCAGATGTAAACCCTAATTCTTTTGTTTAGAATCTATATCTACGTACAAAAATTAGCATTTTTTATGCAAACCTTTTTTAATCTGATTTTCATATAATTAAACAAAATAAATTTTAGGAACCCCTTTATCTTTAATTTTATGTTTAAAAGAAACAAATATAATCAACACTTTTATTTTTGTTAAAATGTATTCTTTAACATTAATTATCAATTTTATTAATATTCTGTTTAAATTTGAATTTGCCCCTTCATTTTAAAATAAATTTTAATTAAAACATTTTCTTTGAACATCCGACTTAATTTTTTTTATATGACTTGTTTAAGCACCTTGTTTATATGACTTTATTTTCAACCAGATATTGAAAAATGTTCATTAATTACAAAAATACATTTTAACAAAAATAATGTCAATGTGACCTTGAAATTGTACTCAAGGCGACAAACTAGTAATACTATTAAATTTTTCCATTTATTTCAAACAACTTTTACTTTAAACATTTGCCTCTAAAATGCGTTGTTTTCGGGTTATTCGCCTGTCTGAGGTTAAATGGACCACACTGTATATTCTAACAGGTGCTAAAATTTCCACGGCTATCAAGTGCGGAAAAGGCACTTTTAGCACATCTTAGTAACGCTACTTTTTTAACGAGCATAAAAAAAAATACGCATTTTTTTATTATTTTAACACAATGCTACCTTATACCCTATTTATACCTATTCTAATTAATAGTTCTTTTGAAATATATAATATCTAAAGAAAGCTTAGGAGCTGTCAAAACAGCGACAAGTCACAGAAAGTCTTGTTATGGCATAAAAAACATAGAAAAAACTTTTTTCGTAAATGAACGAGTTATCATATTTAAGGGTTTTTTTTTATTTCTAAATATTTTTTCTTTATAATAATTTTCAATATTTTCAAGAATAAGGGTACTTTTCTTCTAATATTTATATATTTTTTAACGTATACTACTAAAAAAATGAATATTTAATAATTACATTTTAGGTTGAAGACCATACAGAACTTTTTACAAGGAATACCTCGTAAAATTATTAATAAAAAGGTTTTCCATATGTAGAAAACTTAGGCAAACTATTAAATAATTTAAAAATATATTTTATTTAAAGAACTAACGTAGAGTCAATGGCCCCTGTATATTGGATTAAAAGTCCCTGTAGTTTGCACCTATACTTATACTAACTTTATTTAACTATAAACAAAAGTAATTAAAAAGTTTCAATGACTAAAAAGCAAAAAAACACCACAAACGTAAAAAAAAGCTTTCAGTGCAATTGTAAACAAAGAAATAGGGAAAATTATTACGTCACAAAATTGGCCGAACATAGACTTAGATAAGATCGAGCAATCCTGTCCAATTTATTACCCTTGAGGTATAGCATAATTGATAATACGTTATAGTTAGGGATCCCTGGGCCATTTTTCCAAGTCATTACTAACAAGCTAGTTTTTCGTGAGTAGTTTCATTTTGACGAGAAGCACAACTTTTTCCTTCAACAATTTTCGTTGGTGGTACGTTACAGGGGTAGCAGAAATTAAATGTGTTGATTTGACAGATATCAAAAATTTATTACAAACAGGGATTTTCTCTAATAATTTTAAAGATAATAATCTAAATAATTCCAAAAATAGTTGATCCTACAAAATGTAAGATTTTATCAAAGAGTCCCCTACCACCAACATGTATGGTTAACGATGTCGTGAAAAATAACCACTAACAAGCTGATTTTTTTATCTGCTGATTAAATAATATTTATATAATTTACCACCCACATTGTCCTACAAATTACGAGGTACGTCACACAGTGGCAAATCCTTCTCTTCTAGCTAGACAAAATGGTTTAAAGCAAATATTGGGTTTCCTTTTAAAAAACTTTGTTTGGTAATCAGAATATTGGACAAATGCGTTTGGTTATAAACATTATAAACATATTAATTAGGAAAAATTACGTTTCTTACATATTTAAAAGTAAGTCTCGTGAAATAAATAATATCCCCTATTATTTTGTTACAAATATTAGCTTATTTATTTAAAAAATAAATTAGTTTTTTATGATATCCTAAATATTCCATACAAAAACTTTTTTACCATAAATATTTAAATAAAAACAGGAATTTTTGTTTTTTCAAAAAAGATATAATATTAAATCTTACAGTTTACATCGGTGTTACAGCTGTACAGCAAAGTTTAATACGGTAACATTTTGTAAAATATTTATTTTTTGTTAATATATAATTAGTAGTCATTTCTAAAATATATTGGTTTATACAGAGTAACTACATATAGGCGTACCCAAGGAAGGTAATTAGGAGGCGGGCAGCTGCCCCCCTAGTTGGGTATCGGCAGTATGGTCTATATCTATGTAGATATAATATTTTTATCTATATTAAACTTTCTGCGAATATTTAGGATTCTAAAAATTTTTAATAATTTTTCTCTTACCCAGTTTACTCCATAGTAAATTTTTAAGCTATTTTTTTTTGCCTGTCCCTCTCGCCCTAAACAACATCCTAGCTATGCTCTTGTAACTACAGGGTAACCCAAAAACTTGACAGAACAAATAAAACAGTTTGTTTTATTAGTTACACCTGTGTATTATTATGTATTTAAATAAAAACAACCAGACGTTAAAAGTGGCGTTTAAACAGCTTGTATGTATGGCTCAGGTATTAGTGTACTGCCATTCAGCCAATAACTTGTTTGTTCTAGAAATCTCTTCTCGGTTCTATTCCAATCGGACCATTTAATAAAAAATGTATTCCCAAGCTTCACGATTTTATTCATTATTGAACCTTAAGTACCTTTAATGTTCCTCTATATCCACTTGGTCAAAGTAATTTAGAATATATGTAAACAGTCTCATATTTTTATTTCCCTTATTTGATTCGTCTGCCCATAATTCAAAAGACTTCTTGGTGGTATAGAACAAGAAACAAAAAAACATAGAAGGGAACGGGGCAGGTTGGGGCAGAAAATTTTTATTTATAGGAGTGAAGAAATGTTTATTTATTTTTGCTATACAAAAAATTTCGCGGGACTTGGCGGGACTCAAAATGTCTGCCTGTAAGAAGAAAATAGTGTAAAAGAAATTTAAATTTGTTTTACTACTACTATATTTAGTTATAAAACCGGCCTAGAATAAGAAGAAAAAAACAATTACTAGAAATATTTAGCACATACTTGTATGTCTTATTTCCATTATAAACATATTTAATATTTATTATAGAACATCTCTGAAACTTACTTTAAATACACATATTTCAACAGTAAAAATATATGATTTAAAACATTTCTCAACATACTTACTTTGAAGTCCACAAAAAAATTATATACCTTTTTATTATAAGCAAAAAATCTTGAATTTAAATCGGGGGTTTAAAGCACTATTTAATGATACCAAAACCAAAGAAATCAAAAAATATTGATATTTTTATAAATGTCCACCTAAATATTACAAATTTGCTATTGTGCGTCATCCTGGTTCCTTTATTTATCAAATAAACATATTCAATATCTGCTACCCCTGGATGCTACCACCAAAGAATTGGTTTAAAGGAAAGAAGTTGGTCGTCCCATCAAAATGAACCTACTCACGAAAAATAAGCTTGTTAGTAGTGACTTAAAAAAATGGTCCAGGGATCCCTAACTATTATAACTAGAAGTGCATTTTGAAAAAAATCTACAAAGCAAGAATACATCCCTGTTATCTTAAATTTCCATACGAGCGTGGCGAATTGTAAGTTACGTCACGTCAAATGTCACGTCAACTTTCTTATACAAATGAAACTATATTTTACTCCGGTGCGAAGTCGAAAAGGAAACACGTGATATAACATCACGTGAAATTTTATAAAATAAGATAATACATGACTTAATTTGTTTTCTTTTACGTATAAGTATGTAGTAATAGAACAGACAAAACGCTTATTAATTGTAGGTCTTAGGCCTGGACGCCCACTTGCTGGGATTACTTAATAAGATTCATTTCTATTCCTTTAAACATAATATACAGAATCAGCCAGTCAATTATACAAATAGGTAAAGCGTGGAAAAGAAACAGTCCAACGCGCATACCGGCTTGTAAACATTTCTGAACTGTGTGACTAATAGTGCTTGTTTTGTTATTACATTACTGGGCGATATACCTTTAAAATGGCTGATGCGATATGTGAAGGTATTAAATTTCTTTCAATAAATGATTATAGAGTGTGTGCACGGATGGATTTAAATATACCTTTTTTAGTCTTAATTTTTTAGTCTTAATATGTCAAAAAAAGTTATTCTTTATAAAAAATTATGCTTTGTCTGAAAAAAGCTATAATAAAAATCGTCCTATGGTATACAGGGTGCTTAAAAATTGTAAAAATATTATTTAAAAAATAAAAATAATTAAATAAATAGATTCTTTGAACATGCTTAATTAAAAAGCATACAAAAAGTAATTAAAAAGTCCTATACATTTTTTCTTTTTGCTTATCGCTACTTGAAAACATTAGGTGTGAACTAAAATTACTGCTGTTTTTTTTTAAAAATAATTGATTTATTATGAATAACAAGTAAAGTTAAAGTGTATGTATGTATTAACACAAAAAGTGAAAATTTATTTAACAAAAAGTTAAAAGTTTTATTCCTTTTTTACGCTGTTTAAATAAGTAGATAAAAATATTCATAACCGATTTTTTCTATTATTTTTTAAAATAACAAATAAGTAATTTTAAATCTCCCTGTGTATTATAAAGTGATTCGTTTTACCGCTTTTATTTAAAAACAAAAATTATTACTTTTTAACTTTATTTTGTAACATCCACCTTAATTTTCTCAACAAACCATAAGCAATAGCAAATAGTTTATTGTGTGCAACAAGTTTCAAAATAATTTTTCATTACAAAGAGTTTGTCACTTCAGAGTAAAAGCGTGGGGTGCATTTTACTATTTTTTCATAACTTTTCCCTCATAGATATTTGCAAATAGAATAATTATAACATTTAATAGATTCTTTGAACATGCTTAATTAAAAAGCATACAAAAAGTAATTAAAAAGTCCTATACATTTTTTCTTTTTGCTTATCGCTACTTGAAAACATTAGGTGTGAACTAAAATTACTGCTGTTTTTTTTTAAAAAATAATTGATTTATTATGAATAACAAGTAAAGTTAAAGTGTATGTATGTATTAACACAAAAGTGAAAATTTATTTAACAAAAAGTTAAAAGTTTTATTCCTTTTTACGCTGTTTAAATAAGTAGATAAAAAAATATTCATAACCGATTTTTTCTATTATTTTTTAAAATAACAAATAAGTAATTTTAAATCTCCCTGTGTATTATAAAGTGATTCGTTTTACCGCTTTTATTTAAAAAAAAAATTATTACTTTTTAACTTTATTTTGTAACATCCACCTTAATTTTCTCAACAAACCATAAGCAATAGCAAATAGTTTATTGTGTGCAACAAGTTTCAAATAACTTTTCATTACAAAGAGTTTGTCACTTCAGAGTAAAAAGCGTGGGGTGCATTTTACTATTTTTTCATAACTTTTCCCTCATAGATATTTGCAAATAGAATAATTATAACATTTAATATATTAAGCACCCCACGCTTTTATTCTGAAGTGACAAACTCTCTTGTAATGAAAAATTATTTTCTAATTTTTAGTTCGGTTGCATATAAAAGCGTGTTTTTTTAGTTTTTAAACTATTATTTATTTTCATTTTTAGTTCGATATATCAATTAGTTTTTTAAAAATAAATGCTCCAGTTTATTCACTAAAAAATTCCTTCGCCATTTTGTCAAGAGACACAGAGGATCTGTAAAGGAATTTATTTATCCTGGCGGTCCTAATCAGGATAACGGGATACTGTTTTTAAATTATTGCATTGTCATCAGGTCCTTGATACGTGTGCAAAGTTTCAAAGAAATTGAATCGCTGGAAGTTGGTAAAAATTAGGCTCAAAGATTCCGTTACATAGATAGATAGATAGATAGATAGATAGATAGATAGATACTACCCAAGCTAATAAAAGCGTGTTAAAAAGAGTCTTTGTACACAATTATGACGTTTGTGTCATACAAGTATGCAAAGAGTCAGCTTTAAAACGTGTTGCACACGATACTTTTTTACGACAGCAGAAAATAAGGATTAATTTGAACTTTTGACAGGACTGTGTAAAAGTTTTTATACGCCGTGTGACAAGTTTTTACACGCTTATGTCAAAAACTAAATGACAGAAAATAAAATATTTTTGACTGGTTGACATGTGTAAAATTTTTACACAGTAGTATCATACATCGTGTGAAATAAGTCATTTTTTGATCCTGTTAAACGTGCGTTTTTAGACACTTTTCATAGCAGTCGTAGAAAAAATAATATTATACACTTTTTATTACTTTCTTACACTTCTTAATTAGGACGTCTCAAAAATTTAAAATAAAAACTTTGACACCCTGTACCTCTACAAACGATTAACTTTTCCAGTAAGGTAAATGATGTTAGATCATTTCATCCTGGCCCAAGTAGTTTGTGGTAGTATTTTGTACAGACCTTTAAGAAAAACCCTTTTCGGTCAATTACTGCAAGTTAAGGGTTTTGTTATGTTTAGTTCAGGCGAACTACTTGATTGCAAAAAAATCCTTTACGGCAACTATTGGTATATTTTTTGGTTAATGCATTATAACTATGTTATAAAAATAACCAGGACCAAAATAATCCTTTAAGGGGTGAAGGGGGTAGGTTTTTATGGGTAAAAATGTTTTTTTGCAATTTTTAGCTAAACAGTGCATTCTATTAAAAAAGTTAAACGCATAAGTTGTCAACATTAAAAAACTACTAATTATGTAATAACCGTTTTTAACCTTACCTCAAAATTTTGAAGATATGCTCTATATTGGTTAGGCGGATTCATTTATTGGATGGTTTTTTGTTAGGTACACGCCTGGAAAGAATGGGACCGCCTGGGTCCTGGTCCCGGG
>JACEGR010008909.1:0-31807 GCA_014170235.1 Listronotus bonariensis
TTCTGAGGTGACCCTTTTTTAACTTATTTATTTATTTTGTAAATTTAAAATGGAACACATTATTTCATTAATAGTATGCTTTAAAAATAACCCTTTTAAATTGTATTACACCTTATATTTATTTAAATCCGTTTTTGAGATTTTACATATTTTGTCATTTATTACAGATATTAGGTTTGTTCCAGCAGGCTGTTAGAAATGTTTGCAACCGTTTGGATTCTGCGCGCGTCAAATTTGTCGTTTTAGCAGTGTCATGTTTGTAACATTATACAATTGTTTGTTGTTCCAGCAATAGTTTTAAGATGTTGGAAACATGTTGGAAACTGTTGCAAACTTTCTTCAAACATTACTGACAAAATTTTTAACATAACTTTTCTTGTATTGACGTATAAGCAGTATGTACGCTTTGTTTATTTTTCGTTTCAGCAGAAAAGTGTTGCCAACATTTCTGACTAATGTTTGTAACAATTTCTGCGTTTTACGATTGTTGCCAACATGTTTCCAATATTCTGCTGGAACAAACCTATTGTCTAGAAATCGCCTCCTTAAAGTAAGGCATTTTTTCAAAATATTTTAACCACTTTTTCCTATATTTCTTGTGAAACAAAAATTTTGAAAAAGGTAGTAGGTGGGTTTTAAGTACCTTACCTACCCTAACATAAATTATTTTGGATTTTTTTCAAAATTCCGCCTTTATGGCGAGATTTTTATTTTTAGATTAGTTTTTTGAAAATTAAATATCAATTATATCTATTGGTAAAATAAAAACGTTTTTAATAGTCCAAACATCCTATTTTATATGATAAATACAAAATAATATTAATTTTTGGATATTGGCATTATGGTAGGGGAGCCCAAGCGGGGTTTTCTGAAGTAACTATAGCGCGGCAGAAAAATGTACCAGACGATACCTTGTACTCGATTAAATACCTTCACCAAATATTAGCCCCGTATACAGGGGCGATTGTAAAAACAAAAATATATCCATCAGAAATTGTCGTGCGCGTCAGATTAGGATAGGGTGAGTTAATTACATGCTAAAGAGTGTATATTCCACTAATCTGACAATTTGAGGTTGACGTAAAGAAAGCGGAGGGCTACAAAGTTGTAAAAAAAAAACGTCAAGTTAACATGCTTGAGCGTGGTAATTGTTTTTATTTTGAAGAAAATAATTTCAGCCTAATGATAAATATATAGTTTAATACGGTTTGAACGATTTCCACAAGCCGAAATAATAAACAAGTTTTTTGACATTTGACAAAGTCTATAGCCGCTTAACGCCCCGATGAAAATGTATATAACGTATGTCCTAAAAGTTTTGGCACAAAACTCATTGTCTTTAATTTTAACAAAAACAAAATAATATCAATTTGCCTTTGAAAACAAGTTTATTTACTTTATTTACTGTCAGTTGAGATTTATTTATTTTGAAGTTTTCGCTTTAAGATGTCGTACAAATTAGAAATAAGAAAAAGTATCTACAAGTTAGTTGGGCGGATACCCAAAGCTGAAATCTGTCGAATATTCCAGAATGAAAACATTTCACGCAGAACCATTTATAGAACAATAGCGGAGTGCGAGCAGGGAATACCATGTCTGAATCTCCGAAAAGTGGAAGACCACGTGCATTTACCGCACAGAGGTCAGAGAGATTGGTGAGAAAAGCAAAAAACCAGATTGGAATGTCAACGAGGAGACTGGCTAGGCAATACAGATCTTCTAAGAGTACGATATCGTTGGAATTGAATATCGAAAGAGACGTAAGTGCTCCAAATACTCTCAAGCGCAGCTGCTTCGTATACCAAGATGTTGTCGTCATCTGAGGCGGGTACATTTTGCCAATGAAAAAATCATTATTTTAGATGACGAAAAGTATTTCACTTTGAGTAATTCTGAAATAAAGGAAAACGATGGATTTTATACGGACAACGTAGAGGAATGCCCTGACAATGTTAGATACAAACATAAAGCGAAATTTGCAGATAAAATTCTTGTCTGGTGCGCAATTTCTAACAGGGGTGTATCCCGACCTTTTGTGGGAAGAGTGAGGGGTGAAGCTTTGAATAGTCAGAGCTATATTGATAACTGCCTTTCCAAATTACTTCAGTTTGTCCGCGAACATCATGCTAATGACGATATCATGTTTTGGCCAGACTTAGCATCATGCCATTACTCAAGAGATACTTCGACAACACCACATATCGTTTGTTCCCAAAAACGATAATCCTCCAAACTTGCCGCAGGCTCGCCCAATAGAGGATTTTTGGGCTGTACTGTCTAGAAAGGTTTATCATGGAGGCTGAGAAGCACAAGATGAGGAACAATTAAGACGGCGAATAGAAATTGAACTGAATTCCGTCCAGGACCTCATGAGAGACATTCGAAGAAATTTGCGTTTGGTAGAGCAGAATGGGCCACTCCACATAATTCGATAGTATAGTTTAGTTAAGTATTGAGTTGTAATTTATGATAACTAGTTAGTGTTTAAATAAATTTCTTCATTAAAAAAAAACAGATAAATATTGTGTGCCAAAACTTTTAGGACATATGTTATTATATATATTTTTTTCTTATCATTTAAGTTTTGCATCCCAATAGGTCTCTATGAAGCTCGAGTAACTGCAAATTTAGCATCTTGGGCTCCCCTACTATCTCCTATTATGCCTATTGGGCCCGTTTAAATGCGGTATATCATACTAACAAGCAATATGAAAAACTCGCCTAGGAGATAAATTGTTGTGGTAAATCAATACACCCAAAAAATAAAAGCAAGCGAAACAGAAATCCGAGCGGAGTTGATAAACGACCTTCCAAAGAATTCACTTAGGACTAATTTCGACGGTGACAAACCCCATTGTTGACGTCTTTCTCCCCCGTTAACTAAGTAACGCGCCAAATTAAGAGGGTTTCTTTTAAAGAAACCGGAAACAATACTACATATACGCATTTATCTTCCGGCTAGCTTGCAGGGGCGGTGGCTCGGGGCTTTTTACTGTCATACATCACTACATGCTGCTTACTGACTCTTTATTTCTTTCTTCTTACTTCCACTGCGCCATTTACTTTTAAACAAACAAAGGAATTTTCCCATTTGTTAGAGCAACAACATATCTTTTAAATTAAGGATATAAATTTAAAAATCCATTTTATGGTTGTGCTTATTTCAAGGATTTTACAATTTATTTTTAAAATGGCTTTATTTCTGAATGCTTTGAAAATAAATTGTTATTTATTTTTTGCTAAAGAAAGTGTACAGGGTATTTAAAAATACAGTAACGTATGTCCTAAAAGTTTTGGCACACAATATTTATCGTTTTTTTTTAATGAAGAAATTTATTGTTATTTGGGGCACTTACGTCTCTTTCGATATTTAAGACCATTCCTTCTCAATTCCAACGATATCGTACTCTTAGAAGATCTGTATTGCCTAGCCAGTCTCCTCGTTGACATTCCAATCTGTTTTTTTGCTCTTCTCACCAATCTCTCTGACCTCTGTGCGGTAAATGCACGTGGTCTTCCAGTTTTTGGGAGATTCAGACATGGTATTCCCTGCTCGCACTCCGCTATTGTTCTATAAATGGTTCTGCGTGAAATGTTTTCATTCTGGAATATTCGACAGATTTCAGCTTTGGGTATCCGCGCAACTTACATGTAGATACTTTTTCTTATTTCTAATTTATACGACATCTTAAAGCGAAAACTTCAAAATAAATAAATTTTAACTGACAGTAAATAAAGTTAATAAACTTTGGTTTTCAAAGGCAACTTGATATTATTTTGTTTTTGTTAAAATTAAAGACAATGAGTTTTGTGCCAAAACTTTTAGGACATACGTTAGTTATTTATTATACAAGGGAAAAAAGTTCTAGATTCTAGCTCGAGGACACCACAGAAAAGGTGGCAACCGTTCCAAATAAAAAGAATATAATAATAACTTGTCAAACCAATAATCACTCAGAAAATATCTAAAAACAATAAAGTAAAGTAAAGGACAAAACCAGGGGTATTAAATTAAACTTTGGCACATGTCCGAAAGTATCTGTACCTCAAGAGCAGTTTGAATAATGTCCACTTTTTGAAATTTTACACTACAGCGAATGTCTTTAATCCTTAAAATTTTAAAGTGAATTAATGTCCTTAAAACTTAATAAAACAAATAAATAAAATAATATTAAAGTAAATAATAAAAAACATTTTTAAAAAGTGGACTTCAGCCCAAATGCTTCTGAGGTACAAATATATATAGGCCAAACAGGGAGAACTGCTGATCTAAGAACTTCAGAACATAAAAATAATATGAATAAAAACAAAAACAATTCTGCTTATGCCATAACATTAATTACAAAATTTTACATTTGGTTGTGGTTAGTAAAAAAATCTACAAAAATAAAAACACCCAGTACATCTTAAATGACTAGCCAAAAATCGACAACTCTCCCTTATCAAATATTTCTAGTAAATAATAAAAAAATAGATGTTTAAAAACAAAAAGCCTTTGACCATTTCATGTTTTGCCAAAGAATGTTAAAAGTATTGAATTTGTATTTTTCTCTTATTATAAGTTTAATTTACACGTCTGAAAAAGCTACAGAGTTAGCGAAACACGTGTCATGTGTGAATAAAAGTGGAATTTTTAACAATCAAAAGTGTTTTTACTAATATTAAAAAAAGGTAAAGTTTGTAACGTTGTTGGCTTCCTATTTGTAAGGGCTAATCTTCTGAAATACCGAACCGATCATAAAAAATATTTCACAGTTAGAAAGATATCCTACTAAGGAGTGCTTAAGGCTATATTTTATTAAAATTAAGCAAATACTTCAGAGAAAAATATAAATAACGCACAACCAAGTGGGCATGGGTCGGTGATATTTTAATAAAATCATTGATAAAAGAGCTAAACTGAATCCGATTCAACCGATCGGATCGAACTTACAAACGTGTTCTAATTGGTTGGTCTAAAGGTTTCGTTCCAAATTAACCAATTAGAACACGTTCCTAAGTTTAATCCGATCGGTTGAATCGGATTCATTTAAACGATGAACCTCTACCCATTGATAATGGAATTCAATCAGCCAATAAATTTTTTTGTTAAATTATTACTTGAATTTTGTTTGATTTTGGTTTAATTTGTTTGTTTTTTTCTACCTATTTTAATATAATTTATGTATTTATGATTAATGTTTTGACATTTCTTCCTACACACTTCCTTTGCCTAACTTTTTACGAAAAAAAAACTTTAACTTTTGTGTTTTTAATTCAAAACCACAAAACTTCACGCCCTATTCTGTTAAGGTAAAAATAAAAATAGATTTAAGGTATAAGGGTTTTTCTTATACTTTTTTCTAAGACGAAAACATGTCAAAGAGTAACAGCTATAAATAATTCTTCTGCGATTTGCTCGGCCACTAAAAGGGTCCTATCAACTGAAACTGCTTGTGTATTCTCCTGCGGCTTTTGGCCTTTCAGCACGTATCAGCTCACTTTACTACATTTACTGGCAGCGCTTTTCTTTACTGAGCGACCTTTCTCTTGTTGAAAATCCTTTTCGAATGTAGCCCTAAAAGCCCTTTCAATTTTTCAATATCGCCATAACTATGTTACTTTGCCACTGCTATGGACCGACCGTTCTTGTTTGTGTTTGCTTTAGCTCAAACAAAGTGGTCCCATTCGCTTTTAAAATGCTCCTTTCTACTTGAATAGAGGCTTTTATGTTTTACTTTGTGTATCCCGATTTCAGGATATTTTCATTGGGATTGGTTTAAAGCCAAATCGATATTTAAATCTTTCTCTATGTTTTTATAACGCTTATTAAGATTTAACCAACGTTCCTTTATTTTTTACAAAGTGGTCCCATTTGCTTTTAAAATGCTCCTTTCTACTTGAATAGAGGCTTTTATGTTTCACTTTGTGTATCCCGATTTCAGGATATTTTCATTGGGATTGGTTTAAAGCCAAATCAATATTTAAATCTTTCTCTATGTTTTTATAACGCTTATTAAGATTTTATCAACGTTCCTTTAATTTTTTTAAAGTGGTCCCATTCGCTTTAAAAATGCCTTTTCGATTTAATAGAGGCTTTTATGTTTTCCTTTGTGTATTTCGATTTCAGGATATTTTCATTGGGATTGGTTTAAAGCCAAATCGATATTTAAATCTTTCCCTACGTTTTTATAACGCTTATTAATATTTTTCCAGTTTTCCTTTAATTCTTTTTTTACAAAATGGTCCCATTCGCTCTTAAAATGCTTCTTTCTACTTAATAAAGGCTTTTATGTTTCACTTTGTGTATTCAGATTTCAGGATATTTTAATTGAGATTGGTATAAGGCCAAATTGATATTTAAAATTTTTCTCTATATTTTGTATAACGCTTATTAACATTTTAACACGTCCCTTTATATTTTTTTTTACAAAGTGGTCCCATTCGCTTTTAAAGTATTCCTTTCTACTTAAATAGAAGCTCTTATGTTTTTTTGTGTATTTCGATTTCAGGATATTTTCACTGGGATTGATTTAAGGCCAAATCGATATTTAAATCTTTCTCTATGTTTTTTATAACGCCTATTACCATTTTACACGTCCCTTTATATTTTTTACAAAGTGGTCCCATTCGCTTTTAAAACGCTCCTTTTCACTTAAATAGAGGCTTTTATGTTTCACTTTGTGTATCCAGATTTCAGGATATTTTAATTGAGATTGGTTTAAGGCCAAATAGATATTTAAAATTTTTCTCTATATTTTTTATAACGCTTATTAACATTTTAACACGTCCCTTTATATTTTTTACAAATGGTCCCATTCGCTCTTAAAATGCTCATTTCTACTTAATAAAGGCTTTTATGTTTCACTTTGTGTATCCAGATTTCAGGATATTTTAATTGAGATTGGTTTAAGGCCAAATTGATATTTAAAATGTTTCTCTATATTTTGTATAACGCTTATTAACATTTTAACACATTCCTTTATATTTCTTTTACAAAGTGGTCCCATTCGCTTTTAAAATGTTCCTTTCTACTTAAATAGAAGCTTTAATGTTTTTTTGTGTATTCCGATTTCAGGATATTTTTATTGGGATTGATTTAAGGCCAAATCGATATTTAAATCTTTCTCTATGTTTTTATAACGCCTATTACCATTTTAACACGTCCCTTTATATTTTTTACAAAGTGGTCCCATTCGCTTTTAAAACGCTCCTTTCCACTTAAATAGAGGCTTTTATATTTAACTTTGTGTATTCAGATTTCAGAATATTTTAATTGGGATTGGTTTAAGGCCAAATAGATATTTAAAATTTGTCTCTATATTTTTTATAACGCTTATAAACATTTTAACACGTCCCTTTATATTTTTTTACAAAGTGGTCCCATTCGCTTTTAAAACGCTTCTTTCCACTTAAATAGAGGCTTTTATGTTTCACTTTGTGAATTCAGATTTCAGGATATTTTAATTGGGATTGGTTTAAGGCCAAATGAATATTTAAAATTTGTCTCTATATTTTTATACCGCTTATTAACACATCACGTCACTTTAATTTTTTACAAAGTGGTCCCATTCGCTTTTAAAATGCTTCTTTCTACTTAATTGGGGCTTAATATTTTACTTTGTGTATCCATATTTTGGATATTTTAAGTGGGATTGGTATATATATATATATATATATATATATATATATATATATATATATATATAAAATTTCAAACATTACCACGTTCACGACTTAAATTCATAATATATATACAATTTTTTGAAACTTATGTGGCTAACTTCATTCAAAATATTTTTATTATTTTTAAAATAATGTTTCAAGGGACATCTGTGACGTGATCAAATAATCATAATTACTTGCAAGTAATAGAACTATTTTTTAAAAGAATACCACTTAGATTAACACACATTGGACGAAACCTTGAAGGTAAATTTCGGATAAGCTTATAATATTTTAACTAATCATTTAAATCTAATGAAAAACATAAACTCTTCTGACTAAAACAATTAAGCATTGGCAGTAAATAGTTTACAAAAGGGTTTAAAAAATATCTCAGATTGCATGTTGTACAAGATTTAATATGTTGCTATTTACCACAAAATGTTCATTTATTGACCTATTCATTTGTTTTATGCCACTTCCGGTTTATCTAAAATAAGCGGTAGTTTCAAATTTTAGGTATTATCACTGGTATATTTAATTGTAGTATCATATACTGAAGAATGGCAACTCATTTGATATTTTTCAATAATTTTGTCTTATAATAATAATTCATTTATATCTAAGCAACATAATTCAAAAAACAAACAATGCTAAAGAAAATTAAATTAGGTATAAAAAACTTAGTTTTTTAAAACGTACATAATTGTAAATAAAAAATATCTAATTAGAATGCATATTAAACAAATAAAAACCCAATTTTTATTTTCTTAAAATTATTTGGAGTTTAAAATTACCGATTTTTCTTTTAAATTTTAGTATGTAGTACTATAACTATGTTAAAACGGTATTTTTAAATTAAGTAATTGATTAAAAATAGTAATAATCATCATTTGCTTTTACGACTACTTTAAAAAGTTTCCAAAGCTCTTTGCAGAAAATTTTTGTTTTAATAGATCACAAGTTACTTATTGACAAATTCTGAAAAAACCATATTTTTTATTAAAAAGTCAATATTTTGGGTAAAACTCTCACTAAAAACACAAATTATATTTTCTTGGTATAAAATGGGATTAAATTATTTTTAAATACAAAACAAAAACCTTTTTTTGTTAGCCATCTGATTTAAAGTTAATTAAGTTAAGTCACGACGTGGCGTATAACATATGAGGCATCATTTGTTTAAAATGCTTGACTTTTAAAGTAAGACGAAATATAAGGATGGTGCTATATGAAATTTAAATGCAATGCAAGGTTTTATTATTAAAAAAATACATTTTTTCTTCACCAATAAAGTTAACACCTTCAAATTATATCAAAACGATATCCTTCACGTGACATGTTACATAATTTAGGAAAATATGATATACACGTTAAAAATTTAAAATGACCAATGCTATACTTTTAAGAACTTTCAGCACAAATACGGTTATACCGTTTCTTATTTTAAATCATTTATTTACAACTCAAAAGCAGCCTTACGACCAGTTTCACAATATTTGGCTAACACTAACCATAGGTTTGTTACCATAGAAACAACAAAATACTGAAATGTGATTGGTGTTGTCAAAATAGTTAACCCAAAAGTGATGGTAACTATATATTGTAAAACTGGGCATTAAAGTGTCATAATTTTTAAATTCCTTAGGTATTTATTTCATATACAGGATATTTCATTAAGGGTGGATAGGTAGCATATCTCAGTAACTAATAGTCCTAGGATATTAGGAAAAAATCCCATTAAGAAAACTGAGCATAGGAAATTGCTGGAAAATATTTTTAAGTTCCTAGCAGTACCGCTAGAAGTAGTGACTATATACCTATATAAACATGCATTTTTCTTGAGAATATGAGGTATAAAAGAAGTACTACCATAGTAATGATGCGAGTATTCTATATCTTTTTGATTTTTAAGTTTTTATTCATGCGCGTAAAATAAGGACATCAGTAGGAAAGGAAGAAGTTTTATGAATTAAACTGTCTATAACTTTGGTTTTCCTTAACCAAATTTAGCAAATTAGGTTTCGTTTGAAAGAGGAAGCTTTGGTGATTAAAAAAACTAACATCGCCCATTCTGTCTTTTGCTGCTCCCGCTGGAAGGCGTTATTTATCGAATTTTTTCCTATTGTCCTAGGACTATTACTTCCTGAGATATGCTACCTATCCACCCTTAATGAAATACCCTGTATATTTTTTTAAAGGCCGCCATTTTCGTTCAACAGGTCGGGGATCAAAGTACTTCTATTGGTATACATAATACGCATATCAAATAACTTGCTTCCTGTAATTTTTGACAGATCTTTTTACGTACCGCTTGGACTAAAGGTACTTTTATTTTAGTCAAAATTACAGGGTACCTGTTTATATTTTGACCCATTTTGATCGCGGTTCACGAATAACTTTAGAACAAATAAACTGATTAACATGCGGTTTTCGCAGAAAGAGTTAAATTTTTTTAAAGTTTTTTTATGATGTCCCTGCCATTAAGTTATAATATTCCGTTAGCACAGAAACAAAACGAATGGCCGATTTTTCGATATAGGGTTTTGTTATTTCAAGTGAAACACCCGTGTCATGGGCGCCGAGAGGGGGTGCACGGGGTTGCACTTGCACAGTTAATAACTAAAAAGTTTTTTCATCTGGAAGGAACTTTCGAAGACACGTTTAAAAAAAATCATTTAAACTAGTGCAAAAACAACCCTCCATAAACTCCCAAACAAGAAACACAAAAAATAATTTATCTATATAAAATATCTTCCCTACCCCACTAAATTGGATCCACTTAAAAACCATCGACAAATTTAAAATGCAAACGAACAAATTTATTTTGTATTACTATTGCCTTGCTGATCTGTCCACCGGGGTGAAATTCTATATCTCACCCTCTCTAATGGTTGTCCCTCGACGAGGGTGCTAATATAGAGCTAATAACGCGGAGTTCACACTTCCGGTCCGATGCGTCCAATTCTGCCTCTGTAATGGCATATTAGAGCCGGGAAGAAATGTTTGTGCTCACTTATCGGAGCTGTCAATGTGGTCAATTTCTGATTCCCAATATTCTCATTAAAATTATTGTCGCACTAGTTGTTTCTGGAAAAATAAATATAGGAAATATGTTCTGTATTGACAGATATGCGCACAAAAAAGTGCTCAAAATCAATTGGTTCTTACGACCTATTATACATAGAATCTTAAAAAATATGTAACAAGTGCATAAAGTGATTTTTTTGTATGAATGGGAAGTTTGATCAGTAGCGTAGCTAGGGGTAGGTAGTGTAGTCGGTCGCCTACTGCCTCAAGCCTAGGGGTGGGGGGCTCGTGATTAGGAGGCCTTGCAGTTGAAAGTATAAAATATGAAGCCTTTTTTGCTCTTTGTTCGACTTCTGAATAGTACAGACATTGCGTAGAAGGCTACATAGCTTTCCCCGGTGTGGTGGTTGAAGGTGCAGTACGGGCGTTTTTACCTTCAGGGATCGAAAAGTTCTTCTCGACCTAAGCGCTGTGAGCGAAAAATTCCTATAGCCTGATGTTTTTAAGTTTTGATGGTGTGCACGTGTTTTTGTAACGGCCGGGGACGGTTGCACCCTCCGCTTGAAGCGTCAGTTTTGACAATGACCGGTTATACGTAATACCAGTAGCAATTCTTGGTTTAAAAGCTATCAATTTATGTATCGCATTGGTTATTATTTTGCATGTTTTGAATTTCTCAAAGCTACGAGCTCAATTATCGAAAGTGAAAAAGAGTGTCAAACTGTTAAAAAAGTAACTTTTTTAACCTGTCATGTAGTGTACTGAAATGGACTACTTTAACTTTATAAAAGCGATAAAAAATAGGATTTTTTAAAGGTCGTGAAAAAATATTGTATTATAATATTACAAACGTTAAAACAACATTTTGTTTTTGAATAAAAATAACATTATGTTGACACTATGACAAATAATAAAACCGTTGGACGTAGCGGCGTATCGTATATCCAGAGTTAATATTATAGGTATAATAGAAATTTACGTGTGCCCAAGAATTTTATTATTTGTTCGATGAATACTCCAGATTAATGACAAAATTGATGCTATCTGGTAGCTGGGACTTACCGAATTATTTTTAGCTTTTACACTGCTCAAAGAATTATCGCATAGCTTGATTTTATCCATAAGCTTCAATACAAAAATTCTTTGATTTAAATAACCATATCTCTTTATTAATTAAGTTATTAAGACAAGAAAATCTTAAGAAAACGTGAAGCTATAACTTTATATTAACCGTTGTTATTTAGTGTTAGCATTACATCCTACGGGGTGATAATTTTTTTTGAAAAATGTATAATTTTGAATCGCTCTATATATATGTGCTGTGATAAAGGAGACATTTCATTTGTGAATAATTTATATCCTTTCCCATTTCTGATATTTTATAATCACAAATTTGACTACTCCCTTTAACAGCACATCATACAGGGCGATTAAAAATTAATCGTGCATATGCGATAATTCTTTTGAGTAGTGTAGTACAATAAAACCGTTTGACATATTTTTTTATAAATTATTTATTTTCAAGTTTAAGGTTTTGTTGTTAGCTGATACTTCTTATTCTATTGAATTTATTTATTGCCTTACTATAACCAACCAGAACCTACCCGTATTGATGTAGTTGTGAAAAAATAATATGTAATCCGTCATTTTGTGGCGTCGGCCATCTTGGAATTTACCCCATTAGCGCCTACGGGGACCATAGGGAGGCCCTAACTTAAGTTTTTATTTATACACTTCAGATTAACGGCTAAGGGCTTACAAATAATAACCCAATTTTTAGTATGTTGGATAATTTTTTTAAAAACACTTTTTCAATTTTTCTTGATTTTCACAGTCTTTTATCTAAAATTAAACTAAAAGTAACTCACGTTTTTTTAAAGGTTTTTCTTGGCTTTAATGAGTTAATTTCTTTATGGTTAACTTTATTCTACAAATCAAGCCCTTTCGTTTGATACCCATATTAAGGTAGTTGTCGAAAAAATATGTAATCTACCATTTTGTGGCGGTGGCCACCATGGCATTTATTTTTTCATAGTAGGCTCTGTTCTACCAATCAAGCCCTTTTATTTGATACCCATATTGAGGTCGTTATGAAGTAATATGTAATCCGCCATTTTGTATCGGCGGCCATCTTGGATTTACAATCATAAAAAATGTATTGTATTGTATTGCTATTAAGATTAAGGTGTGTACCAAATTTCAGATCGATCAGGTGTCACGAAGGCGGTCAAATTCCAATTACTAGATTTGACCCAAATAACAAACAGGTCAACTTTTGTAAAACCGTTTAAAAATTAAGAAGACATTCTACTGGTAAATTTATTACGGATTTATGTAACCATTTTACAAATAGTTTTTCGTAAATAACTTTTAATTAGCTTAGAAAATAACGCAATTTAGTGTGTGAGCTAAGCTAATCAATATATTTAAAATAGTCTTATACAATTCTGTTGTAAAATCGATAGGGAAGGCAATATTTGAAGGTAAAGATGGGTCCATATTTTATTCATTCTGAAGGCGATGCTGCCAAGTACACAAAAAATGATAAAGTAAAGAAACCCTTTTGTGAACAATGATTTATTGCAGCAAAAATATTTTACCCGACGAGTTTATAGTACCACGCCACGTGCCACCGGTTTTATAATAAGACAGAGGCAAAATAAGAGAATGTTTTGTAGGTAGGTGATACGTGTTTAAGCAATGTATTTTTTATTATTAATCTAAAAATATGTTATCAGGCTCTGTCCGAGGCTATGTGAATTCGAAAAGATTTGTTTACTTTATCATTTTTGTGCATCGCTTTCAGAATGAATTAGATATGGATCCATCCCATATAACATTTTTTGCCGGCGTTGTACATTTAATTTACTGGCATTGCCAACACTCTTTAATGGCAAGGCATTTGGCAAAAGGTATCAAGAAGACGCGAAAGTGGGCAATTGGCCGTTATTAGGCCACGTGTTGCAGATAATGTGATGGCATCCGTCATTAATAATTTATGATGAAAAAATGCGTTTAGGATGATGGCATCCATCATTAATAAGTTATTGGCAAAAAATGCGTTTAGGATAATGGCATTTATCATTAAATAAGTATTGCAAGTTTTATAAGTTGAATGTCCTAAAAGTTAAATAATATATTTAGAATTTTGTAATCGAAAAAATTTGAAAAAATATATAATATAAGTTTTTATACCGTAACAATAAACCAAAAAAAAAAATAAAATAAAAAGTATGTAATAAAATTTAAAAAAATATAGTAAATGAAAAGAAAACACTTTAAAAATAGTAAGTATTTAAGGGACACTTACACTTAATTTTCAGATCCAAAACATAGAGAGAAATATTTTAAAGGAGTTAAATGTCAAAAAAACTATTAACTATATATATATATATTTTTTATTAACAATGTTCACAGCTCCTTACAGTCTACTTAAATAACCCGCCTTCTTGACTAGCCATCACCAATTAATTACACAACACACACTAATTAGGTAATGAATACACTTAATTATGTCTACTAAAAACTCTTTTCTTTAAAAAAGAAACTAAAAGCTAGAAAACCACGTAGAAAACAATTGCACAAAGCGGCCAAACAAAAGCAAGGTTGCCTCATCTGTCAAATTGTCAAATCTTGTATTTCGGCTAAGCGGGAAATTTGACTTTATCAGCTTCGGTCGAAATCGTCGAAATTAACCTAGCTAATTTTACCATCATTTTATTTTTATTCTGTTTGCTGGGATCTATATCAATACTGACATGGAGTTTTCTATTGCCAGTCTTGCGATACACCGCCCCGGTATTTGTTTAAAAAGTTTTAAAATATCTGGTTAGGTTAGCAGATGCGTGAAGGATTGGGTGATTCTTACTTAATTTAATTACCTACTGTTTTAAAATATAAGACATTAATGTTTTAGTGATTAAGCACTGGGTGTGTAATGAATTTCTTTTAGTCAAATTTTATAAAATCTGTTATAAAACAATAGTATATTTTTGTTTAATCTTAAATGCAATTTCTTAAGTAAATAAAACTTTACGATCTTTTAAACTTTACGCTCCACACGTCGTGCCAGCTCGATGTTATCAATTGAGTTTCTGAGTGTTGAACACTGGTAGAGATAAGAGAAAAAACCCTTTTCTTTCCACACAACTCAAATTGTTTATGGTAATTTTGAAGTGGCACGAGTATATTTTAACATAGATACAGACGTAAAAAACTGAAAGATATTAAGTTACCGATTGCGCCATCTCTTTAAATTTCTGATGAACCAGTATTACTATTGACTCTTTTTTATGGAAAGGCTCTGTGTTCCTGAATTCGACTATAAGTGCCATCTTGTGCCAAACCAAAGATGATGGAAGTTTTTTGACAAATTGGTGAATGCAGAACTATTTTAGATTTTATCTATGAACTTAAATTTAATAATACTTTTTATGGGTAATTTATTGTGAGATGGACTTTGTAGCTATAAGCACAACATGTTTTTTTATTGGGCGTCATTTAATTTTTTTATTAGAAAATTATTGCACAGTAAAATAAGGCCAGGCCCTAATAATACCGGCCTTATATTGACATCTGAGCTTGCGCAGATGCATGGTAGGATAAGGACTCCCTTAATAAGGATAGTGTCTGGCTTTATTTATGTCGGTTTTAGGTCGTGTCTTATTTTGGTCTTATTTTAACTTTGGAACTGTTCGTCTAACCGAACGGCTGCCGATCACAAAATCAAAAAGTTTTTAGAAGTAAAAATACTTAAAACCTGGCTTTGTCAAATGTATTTCTGTAATTGTGTTAAAAAGTCTACAACACAAAACAATAAAGAAAAACTAATAAATTTTTCCCCCTTTTTTTTAGGTAAACATGATTTGCAATAACTCTAAAAATTGGGTACAAGCACTATTTAAATAAGGCCGGTATTTATAATTCCCGAGCTTAATAAGGCAACTTGCAATAATTCTCTATTAAATTAATAACCTAACCAGGATTAATAAAAAAATTTTTTGACAAAATGGTGAATGTTTTCCAGAAAATTAACATATATTTTTACTTTTGTTGTGTTACATTGAAAATTTGCGTTTATAGTAAAAAAATTGGGGTATATAAAAACCAGTTTTAGGTTAAAATGTATTTACTAAAAAAGTTAATATAAGCAACCTGTTTTTATAATATGTATCTGGATTTACTGAAATCATTTCTTGTATGGCCAAGTCTTTTGAGCTATACAGGGTGATTTCAAATTAAATACTAATTTTAAGGAGTGTAAATTCTCTGTGATTTTAAGAAGAAAAGTTCAAATTAACCTATGTCGGTAATGCTTTAATTTTTGAGATACAGAGTGAGAAAAACCTTTTTTTTAAACTTAACCACCCTGTATTTCCAAAGTTGAGCCATTTTGACAACATTTTATGTAAACTTTTTTCTTAAAATGACATAAAGATTGAAATTCTAAAAAAGTTGTATCCAGTTCCAAAACATCATGTATACCGCTGGTGGCGCCCTTTAAAATTTAGAATAAAATTGATAGCAGATTTAAATTACCTACCTTTTAAAATCCTCTCTTAGTTCCGGATTAACCCTACAAGCAAATTAAGCTTAATCCGGTACTGCCCTCTCCAGCCAAATATTGTGACAATACACCTCTATTATAAACAAAATAAAAAAAACAAACTAAAACCAAATTAAATTTTAAACACCCTGTTTCTCCGAAATCATACACTTTTGGACAAAGGTAAGTTAGGTTGCATATTTCAGAAGCAGCAAGCTGACGTCTTATTGACGTCTCTTTAGTCATTTTTGGTCACATTTGGTCAGTAAAGACGTCATAAAGATGACGACAAAATGACTGGTATAAGGCGTTTAACTTACATTTTTATCTTTTGATAGTCCACGATGGCTCAAGCCTAAATACCCTCTGTTTCGTCAACTACATTTATTCAAGCACTGAAACATGCAGTTTTTGAATTTAACACTACAAAGAGACAAAGCGGTAGTGCCACCAGGAACACTATTTTTAAATAACTACTACTTAACAATGTCTTTCCCGTCTGGGGATCGAACACGGGCCTTCTAATGAAAGACTTCACTACGCTACCGGAGAGATAGGGAAAAATAAGGTGTAAATAAAACAACTTCACCAATTTTAATTTCAAATTTAATTTGACATAAGAATAGGTAGCTGATTGGGTTTGAACACATATTTCGACAGTAAAACTGTTTGAATAGGTACTAATAAATACTGGTTTATATACGTTCAAGAAAGTACTCAAATAATTATTTAAAGTTTATGTCTAAAAATTTTTAGTGTAGATTTCTTACCTTATTTTGAGCCTTAATAAGGTAAGATTCCTTTATGTAATTTTTTTAAATGCACATTTTATATATTATTTTCTTATAAAGTGGACTTTAAAAAAGTTTATTGACAGTTAAGGTCCAACCCTAAAGTGAATAATACTTCAAAATATATGACGTCACCTGTTTGACGTTTAAAAAGTAAATGTGGTGGGTAATAAATGGAAAATATGAATATTTTTAACAACTAACACATTCATTTACAAGTAGATATATTGCTAAACATTAATCTGATTTCACACTATTTAACAAGTTTTAAATCTATTGCAATAAATTTACAAAAAGATAACAGGGAATATAAATATATTTTCTTGAAAAGATATTTTAAAAATATTTTAAAAAATGTAAATAGAAATACATATCTTGGTTTATGCAGGAATAAATTGTTTTTTATACAGGGTGTTCATTTAAAAACTTTCCACTCAAGTTATCTTCGAAACGAGACAGATTTAAGAAAATCGCCGAAACACGTCAAGATATTTATTGAGGGGGAACGTTTTTACAAAAAATTGGACGGCGCCCCTTTAACCCCTTAACCACCAGGGCCACCACCCCAAAATTTATTAAAGTTAGATGTACTTAATGTGGTATTTTCTTAAAGCTCATTTAAAGATCTTTTTAATGGTAAAATAATATACAGGGTTCTTTAATACAAAAATAGGTACTTTTCTTCTACCCTGTATATTACTACCAGTATCACCATTAAAAGACCTTTAAAAGAGCTTTAAGAAAACACCACATTAGGTACATCTAACTTTATTAGTTTCGAAAATATGGCCATCCAAATCAGGTATTTAGGTAATTTTTAAAGTACCGCCATTTTGTAATAGGTGTCATATCTGTGTTAATATCTTTATTGACTTCATATTCTAGGGTTATAAAGTACTCGTCAGGAGCTTTAAAATGATTATTTATCACTCGACCGCCTTCTTATTTAAGAATTTTGGGTTGGTGGCCCAGGTGGTTAAGGGGTTAAAGGGGCGCCGTCCAATTTTTGTAAAAACGTTCCCCTCAGTAAATATCTTGACGTGTTTCGGCGATTTTCTCAAATCTATCTCGTTTCGAAGATAACTTGAGTTGAAAGTTTTAAATGAACACCCTGTATATTAAACCAAATACCATACAGTGACCGCCAAAGAGTTGGACAGTTATAAAAATAATGATTTTAAAATTATTAAAAACTTTTTTACCAATCACTTCTGCTTATTCAGCTTTCTAAAAATCAATAATGACATTCTGAGCATGGATGATGTTCGAAAAATATTGAATAAAAATAAATTAAAATATTAAAAAGTAAGGTTACTTGACCTAATATCAAAAATGGTAATTTTAAAAAGCTGTTAGGAATTTAATTATAAGTCAATGCTCAAAATGTAAAATGAAATTGAAAAAAACAAAAAAAAATAAAAAAGGCATTTTTTTTTTGGAGAAAAGAAAGGTATATTTTTGGTTTAAAACGGGTTTGCTATCTATGTAGTAAGAAACTATATTTAATTTGTTATACACTTTTTTTTACCTCTAAATGTTTTTTTTTTAAATTAGATTCGACAATAATACAGGGTGGCCCACCATATTCGACACGGTCTGTCGCTGGATAACCATGGGTTTTTAAAAAGTAAATACTGAAACATATATACAGGTCGGATAAGGCCACAGTATAAAATTATTTTACTCTATACAGGATGTCTCAAAAAAGTGTGACGTATCAAAGTTAAATTTTTTTAAATGGAACACCCTATATTTTATGACGATATTAGATTCTACATACAAAAATTATTTAAGTTTGTTTATAGTACCAAGTGTCTAATTTTATTCGTTTTTGTGATATTTTTTTTTCAAAATGCAGGGTGCAATTAAATTAATTTTATTTCAATAATATAAACTCCTTAAACTTTAAAATTCGTTACAAGATTAGGAATAGTCTGCCTTATCATACGTAGGTCATAATGAGCTCATAGATTATACAGGGTGATCAAAAAATAATTACAATTTTCTAGAAAGTCAAATTGCAATATCTCTCTTATTTTAAATGAAACACCCTGTATTTTTTTACACCACATGATGACAAACCAAATGCTCTTTCAAATGGTGTATAGGTTGCCTATACCTATCTTTTATACTTTTAAGTAAATTCCGTTTTAACATATTTTTATTCCAAATGTTTATTTAAATGTAAGTAGGCTGTGATATAGCTATGCCTATTTACTAAGCTGTTATTGCAAAATGTAAATTTGTTGAAAAAAAGCATAAAATTAAAATATTTGCCACTATTTTTAAAATTCTCAGAAAAATATTTCATTAGTTGCTTATAATGCTACTTCCAATAACACTTATTTCAGCTGAATGTGGTAATGATAAAACTTGTGTTTTTAAACAATCAACTAATAACGCCTCTGGTCAGTTATGACGACATTATGTGACCTATAACTCGTTTCTTTCATTATCCATAATCACTGTGTCAAATTTTTAAAGCAACTATTAAGGTTATCAGATGGTTTCTCCTGGAATATTTTTCAGAATTAACTCTAGACTAAAGAAAATAATTTTTTTCACATCCTACCAGTATTATATCATCTTGTTATTGTAGAAGAAGGGTTTTTATTTAAAATCATTAAAACATTTTTTAAACTGACTAAAACATTAGTAATCAATAAATGGTCGTTGTTTTTTCTTAAGAAATACATTAATGGCTGCTTTCTCACAGCCAACTTTAATTTAAATAAACATTTGGACTAAAAATTTGTAAAAACGGATTTTGCTAAAAAGCACAAAAGATAGGTATATGCAACCTATACACCATTTAAAAGAGTTTTTTTGTCATCATGTGACGTAAAAAATACAGGGTGTTCCATTTAAAATAAGAGATGGCTATTTGATTTTCTGAAAAATTGAAATTATTTTTTGATCACCCTGTACAATATTTGATCTTGATTTGACCTCACGTATGATATGGCAGATTTTTTCTAATCTTGTTACTCATTTTAAAGTTTAAAGTGTTAAAAGTGTTAAAGTAAAATCAATTTAATTTTACCTCTGCATTTTCACAAAAATCAAATATCACAAAAATGAATAAAATTAGACACTTAGTACCATAAACAAACTAAAGATATTTTTAAAGTAGAATCTAAAACCGTCATAAAATATAAGGTGTCCCATTTAAAAAATATAACTTTAATACGTCCCACTTTTTGAGACACCCTGTATAAACTAAAATAATTTTATACTGTGGTCTTATCCGACCTGTATGTGTTTCAGTATTTACTTTTTTAAAAACCCATGGTTATCCAGCTACAGACCGTGGTCGCATATGGTGGGCCACCCTGTATATTTGGTATAAAATCATCAAAATCATTTGTGCATTAATATAGGCTTAAATTGTTAAGTGTGTCTTTAAATTTTAGGTTAAATAAAAGAAAATAACTGTCAAAAAATAGTTAATGTTTAATAATAATAAATAAAGGGTGTTTTCTACCATGGCTTACTAGATTTTGGCTGCAAAAAATCTTAATACAGCTTTTAGAAAAATAGGTTTACTTACTTAAAGTACCTGCCAAATCCCATTTTTTTCAATCGCCTTAGTGAACAGGCAAAGATATTTAACAAAAAATGTTTTAAAATAATTTAGAAATACAAAAGTGTTTCTATTTGTCCAACTCTTTGGCGATTACTGTAAAAGTGCTGGTTTGCCAATAATTTTTAAAATTATTTATTAAAACCATGCAGTTAAAATTTCTATTGTAATACTAAATTAAAATAAAAAAACTTTATAAATAATATTTAAAAGTTAATCAAGGACTTAACATAATTAATTATTACTTGCTTACAAAATACAAATATAAAATTTAATATATTTAGCTTTAGAAGAAAATATATTGGTGATTGGTTGGGTACACGCCTCAATCTAGGAGAAATGGGACCTCTTCCGTCCTGGTCCCGGGGTGACTTTCTTCAGCTACTATACCCCGGGACCAGGACCAAAGATGTTCCATTTTTCCTAGATTGACGCGTGTACCCAAACAATCACCATCGAATAAAGGAATCCGCCTAACCAGTATAGAACATATCTTCAAGAAAATATATTATTAATGGTAACAAGAAAAATTTTCTTATAATTACAAAAATATAATTTTCTAAAAAGTCACAAAACTTATTCGTTATTAATTTCGGTAATTTTCTAGAAACCTGCGGCAACTCCGATTTTGACGACCTTTGGTATACGGGGTTTTTGGGGTGCTGATCACGAATCTGAAAGAATTCAGATATTCATCATCAGACTTGAAATTTAAACTAATCCTATTTTTACAATATTTTCCCTTCTTTTTGCACACAATTCTTGATTTAAAGCTTAAGTGGCACACAACATTTGATTTTCACCTTTTTAAACCCCGTTTTTACGTATTTTACATTATTTTTGCATTAAATTGCATAGATATACTTTGAATCCTTATAATACCAGTGTGCCATGAAGCCCTATGTGTATATATGGTTGCCGCCTCAGACGAACAAAGAGATACAGACGCGTTTATTTACATTCAAATCTTCAGTACACAATACATCACATTCCGTTCAAATGTTTTACCTCATTAAATATTTGGCAACAGCGCACTGGACGTGTAAACGGCACAGATGCCGGCAACATAGTAACAGAATGAGCCACGTTGCCAAACGTATTTATTCGGAATGAAAATTTTATGGAAAACTTTGTGGGGACCAATAATATTGGACTCTCTTTAATTATAAAAATTTAAACTATATAATATATAACTATATATCATTATTTAAATAAAATAAACCAATACAAATATTTTTCACATAAGTTGCACAGTAAATTATTATTGTCTGTGCACCTCCATTCCATATTTAATTTTTACGGCGAAAGTAAACACAGGACAATGAAAATGAAATTACAAAATATCCCAAAGTATAATAACTAATAATTCTTTGCAATAATCACAAATAAACACTTTAAATTAAAAAGCAAAATTAATCTTATCACCTCTAAAAAAACGTTAAAATTGTTTATCTTTGTAGTTCTCCTTTACCGCCAAATTGAAAGAAAATCGCGTCTTCCCATCTACGATCGGGCACCTGGTGATAATTAGCGTAATCTTATAAATATCACCGCAAAATTACAAATATAGTGTGCGACGAACGTATCAAAATATCGCGACAGCCCAATTTTGAGAGAGAATTCGTAGGTATAAATCTGGCAACTCGGGTTTTTTCCTGGTCGTATGGGACGCCATTGGGAGTAGCAGCGGAGAGTTTTACCAATACACCTATTCTAACTTGTTCATCCCCACCATTACCTCTATCTCTTTTGCTCTTATATCGTAATAGCCAAACAATGTATGCTATAACGTTTAGAATGATTTATGAATGACTGGCCGGGTCTGTATCTATATTTACAGTCTAAGGTTGCCGCATTATCAAAGAAAAGCCACGCAATTTAATGCAAAAATAAAGTAAAAAACGTAGAAAAACGGGGTTTTAATAGGTGAAAATTAATTAATTAATTAATTAATTAGCTTTAAATCAAGAATTGTGTGCAAAAAGAAGGGGGAATATAGTGAAAATAGGTTTAGTTGAAATTTGAACTTTGATGATGAATATCTCGAGAACGAAACCTTTCCGCCAAAAAATTCTTTTAGATTCGTGATCAGAGCCCCCGTATACCAAATTTCGTTAAAATCGGGTTGCCGCAGGTTTCTAGAAAATTCCCTTAATTTCCTAAAAGGCGTGTTGTTCCTAATAATAGGTAGGTATATTTTTTTTATTAGATAAAGGGTTTACAATATAACAAATACCTTTTGAAAAATTACCTGTAAAATATTTTCATAATTATATAAACGACGGTGAAAGAATTCGTGTTGAATTTATAAATTTGTTTAGTGACAACATTATGATATGTCAAAATTCCTTCATCGCCGTTTAAACATTTAGAAATAATATGGTTCAGTTCTTTTTATTACACACTAAACACGTTAGTTTAGAATAGATTTTATTTCATTAAATAAATTATTTTAAACAATCCAGGGTAAGTAGAAAAAACCAGAATTGTAGATTATCTCAGCAACCGTCAAAAATAAATAAATAAAATTTTGTGTCATGGTGTAACTGGGGATAAACAATAAAAAAAAATGTATTTGCAAGGTTGCCAAGTTTATACTTTTCTTTGTGAGTAAGGAATTTTAAAATTTTAAATGAAATACCCCATTTTTTATTATTGTAAGCAATTGCTTGTATTAACCTAATTATGGCCTTATATTATCGTTTTTGCTCCTGCTAATTTTGGGAGATATGGCATCATGCTTTTATCGAAATTCCCATATAACATTTTTTGCTGGCGTTGTACATTTAATTTACAGGCATTGCCAACACTCTTTAATGGCAAGGCATTGGCAAAAGGTATCAAAAAGACGCGAAAGTGGGCAATTGGCCGTTATTAGGCCACGTGTTGCAGATAAAGTGATGGCATCCGTCATTAATAAGTTATTGGCAAAAAATGCGTTTAAGATGATGGCATCCATCATTAATAAGTTATTGGCAAATGCAGATACTCCCCCAAGCTGACGTCTTATTGACGAAAATTGTCGCATATACTTTTTTTTAAAAGCTAAAATGATGTGAATTTTATTTGAAAATTAAAATAGGAAAAACTCCTTACTGCATGCAATTTCCTTGCAATGCAAAGTACCATTTCTCGGAACACTGTCCAACTTGGGGATGCAGATTTTTACACTAGCCGAAGATATTTCTTTCAAAGCTAAGTGAGATCACCTACCGCAGACCGCTCTCAAATTATTTTTGTCTAATGGGTACTGTTTAGACGATAAAAAGCGAAGATATTGCAAAAACGTAGTAGTTTATTGTCCATTACGCCATCTATCGGTATGTCAAAAAACTTTTAAATATATATAATATTTTTTAATAATACAGCTCCTAACAGTCTACTTTAATATCTTGCCTTCTCGACTAGCCATCACCAATTAATCACACAACACACACTTATTAGGTAATGAATACATTTAATTATGTCTAATAAAAAACTCTTTTCTTTAAAAAAGAAACTAAAAAGCTAAAAAACCACGTAGAAAACAAATGCACAAAGCGGTCACTTTCGGTCGAAATTAACGTAGCTAATTTTACCATCATTTTATTTTTATTCGCTCCAAAATACATAATAAACATTTTGTTGGACCTAATTTTTATTTGCATGATTTTTAACAATAAAATGTTATGAAAAGGCCATTTCCTTTAAATTATGTAGAAAAACATAAAATAATGTTGTTTAGCTGCCATTACAAATAAAACAGATCAAAAAATTGCTTTAATGTTAGTTAAATACCGATGTTAATAATATGGTTTAAAAAGTATGAATATGCATTGAAGGTTTGCCTTCAAAATCCAATATTTATTTGCCTGCAACAAAAACGCGTGCTTTATTTAATCAGGATTGGTATGCCGCCATTTTTGTATGCTGCCGGCAATTCGCCTGCATGTAAAATTTATTGGCAATTAAGTGTTTATTTAGGGTTGACTTTTTAATGCGTATAAGATATTGGCATAATATTGCCACCAATTGCCAATGCTTTACCATCAATGCCAATATGAAAAATGTACATTGCCGGCAAATAGTGTTTGCTGGGACGTTTTTAATTTTTTTAAAAAAGTCATAAAAGGGAATTGGGAAATTTAATTATGAAACATCGCAAATGCAATTACTGAATTTAAAATATCCAGTTACTACCCTGTACTAATTTTGACGAATTTCTGTTGGAACGTTTTTGAGATAATTAACCATACCTGGTTGTTTTTGTATTCAACCCTGATGCCATATTTTCAAAATTCACAGGATTAAAATAACGATAATATTAGGTCAAAATAAAGTTAATACAATCAATTGATTACAAATTTTAAATTTCCCCGACCTAGCGAGAAAGCTATAAATTTGGCAACCTTGGAAATGTAATTTTTAAATTCTTCATATTTAATTACCCCTTCCCACAAAATTTGGTTCATTTATGTTTTACGGATTCTGAGATAATCCACCCTTACGGTTTTTTCTACTAGCCCTGTGTATCAAAGGACGCTTCTGTTATTTAACGAACGGTATTAAAAATAACTGTAGAACTAGCTAAACATAAATATTTGTTTTTTTACATTTTATTAAACTTAAGTAAACTGTCCATTTTTTCACGTAAAAACATAAAAATTGTATGATAACAAAACAAGTTACCGAATACTTCCTAAAAAATGATATAGTCGTCGTTAACGAAAATAAATCTTAAAATAAAAAAAATGGTGTTTGATTTTCAGAATTTAAATTAAAGTACATATTTTATCATGCCCAGTTTACTAATCTATTATATTCTATCACATTGATATTTAGAATTTTTCTTTATTTTAACTTTAAATTATTTTATTATATTTCTTATTTAAATACTAATAACGTTTTAATATGTAATTTAATATAAATTAACAACTTATTAAATTAGAATACCTAGTTGTAAAAGTTATGTGGACCTCTCTGTTAAAATTAGGTTTGTTCGCACAATTTGCAACTCAAAAATACTTAAAAGTTGGGCTTATGATGTAATTATTCCTAAAAATAATTACTTAAAAAATATTAGTGTTCTATAGCATACTGTCAAGATAATTTAATGTACAGTGTGTCCCATTTTGGTTGTCCCTTATTGGAAACTTGGAAACCATAAGAGATATTAAAAATCTGATACCCCATACTCGAGCTCTTTTTAAAGAAAACATTTATGGTAAAAACAGATCATCGCTATCGCGAAGCGTTTCAGAGATACAGATTCTCGATTTTTCACTTTTGAAAAGGTTCTGTAGCTTTGTTGTTATTACAGATACGAGAAAACTAATTGCACATTATACAGACACTTTTTCCGTAGAATCCAGTGGCGTAGCCAAAAATTTTGGAGCTGTCATTTTTGACATATGACCCAAACATGTTTTTTTATTAGGGACACCCTATAAATGATTAGGTAATTAAATTGCTTGTTTTTTCTGATTAAAATAATATTGGTTAAATTTTTACGTCAAATATTGGAAAAATTATGATTTTAAAGACGCATTGCGGCTTCTATCTGTTTTTAAATTGTTTCATATTTTTCTTTAAAAACAATACTGCCATCCCTCAACTCAGGAGACATTTCCGTAGAAAAAAAAATTAATTAATTAAACATTTTTTTAATTATTTTTTTTTATTTTTTTTCTACGGAAATGTCTACTGAGCTAAGGGATGACAGATTTCTTTTAAAACAAAAATATAAAACAATTTAAAAAGCAGATAGAAGCCGCAATGCGTCTTTAAAATCATAATTTTTCCAATATTTGACGTAAGACATTTATTAAACCACCTACTATGATATATTATTTTAATCAGAAAAAACAAGCAATTTAATTACCTAATCATTTATAGAGTGTCCGTAATAAAAAAAAAACATGTTTGGGTCATATGTCAAAATGACAGCTCAAAATTTCTTGGCTACGCCACTGGATTCTACGGAAAAAGTGTCTGTATAATGTGCAATTAGTTTTCTACATATCTGTAAAAACAACAAAGCTACAGGACCTTTTCAAAAGTGAAAAATCGAGAATTAACCTGTATCTCTGAAGCGCTTCGCGATAGCGATGATCTGTTTTTACCATAAATGTTTTCTCCAAAAAAGCTTGAGGATGGGGTATCGGATTTTAATATCTCTTATGGTTTCCAAGTTTCACAAGGGACAACCAATGGGACACCCTGTACATATGTTGCCAAATTAAATAATAAATAAATGGGGACATTTAAAAAAAACGCTCAGAGGTGTCAATCGGAGTGGGTCAGTGCAAGATATAAAACTTTTTTATTTCAAATACAATCATTCCGTATATAATTTAATTTTTAAATTCTTTAAAACATTCCACATGTTCTGTACAAAAATTAAAAAACCAAATACCATAATATACAGGGTGTTTTATTTAAAATAAAAAGTTGGTATTGGCGACCATTTTATGAATGATCCTATATTACTTTTTATTAAACAAATATCCTAGCTAAAAAATTCAATCCATGTTCTGTCTGTGTGTTTTTTTGAAAATGCCCATATGTACTTATTATGGAATTTATTCCATTTGACTGATACGCACAGTATAAGGATATTAATTAGGGTAACACCACTTATTTTTGCTTTCACACATTTGGGAGCCCCTATAGCCCAGGGGCCCCGTATCATTGATACGGCGGTAGCTACGCCCCTGGATAACACATAATATTGCAATTAATAATCATTACTAAAAATTTTGTTTTAAAGTACATAGTACTCTTTTAATACAATTTCTTAAAAGATTATTATACTGAGGTTTAAATATCAAATTTTAACAATTTTTGTTAAATTTTTTTATATGTTGCAAAAACACATCTAATAAAAATAAGCTTGCCTGGAAGAAATTAGTATTTGTCAATGTTTTGGTGAATTTTTAGTAACTTTTTTTCGTCTTAGTTATGCTTATCAAATTTATTATTATTATTATTATTTTTTAAACTGTTAATGTTAATAATATATATATATATATATATATATATATATATATATATATATATATATATATACAGGGTGTTACTTAATGGTATGTCATAATTTGAAGGAGGCATTCCTGGACCGATTTTAAGTCGAAAAGTTCATATAAACGTGGGCCCTAAAATGCTTAGTTATTAAGATACAGGGTGTTAAAGTTTTATTTTATTTTCACTTTTTAATACATTTTTCAAAGACGGTTTTGAGATATTGAACTGAATTTTGGTACAGGATATTATGGCATAAAAATACACTTTTCAGATGTTTATTTAATTTTTTTGCAACCAGTGGCATAGCTATGACGAATTTTTAAAACAATTTTACAAAAAAAATACTACGCCATTGACTTGCGAAAAAAATTATGGTTTTATAATAATTATCAATCAATTATAAACAAAAAATCCCTCTTTCATTTTTGCCGTAAAACTTACCGTTTTGGGAGAAATCGTTAATTAAAAAAATGTCTTATGTACCCAAATACCCAAATTGCATCTTGAAAAATTATTATTGAAATAAATCAAGTTAGCTTTGCTAACATAAGACATTTTTTAATTAACGATTTCTCCCAAACGGTAAGTTTTACGGCAAAAATGAAAGAGGGATTTTTGTTTATAATTGATTGATAATTATTATAAAACCATAATTTTTCCGCAAGTCAATGGCGTAGTATTTTTTTGTAAAATTGTATTTAAAAATTCGTCATAGCTACGCCACTGGTTTAAAAAAAGATTAAATGAACATCTGAAAAGATGTATTTTTATGCCATAATATCCTGTACCAAAATTCAGTTCAATATCTCAAACCGTCTTTGAAAAATGTATTAAAAAGTGAAAAATAAAATAAAACTTTAACACCCTGTACATATATATATATATATATATATATATATATATATATATATATATATATATATATATATATATATATATATACATATATATATATATATAGTATATATATATATATATATATATATATATATATATATATATATATATATATATATATATATATATACAGTGTGTCCCGCTTTTCATGAATACACCCTGATATCTCAGTTATGAATAACGCGATTTTCTTCAAATTTTGGTGGTGATTATATGTTAGAGAAATGAAGTATTTGGCATAGTGAAAACTTTCATTCACCATTGGCGTGCGGTCTTGGTGGGTAAAAAGACTTGATTTTTTAGAAAAAGGATATTAGGGCTTATTCAAAAAAATTTTTCTGTCAGATTTAGAATCAGCATCCCCAAAACCCCTTAATTCATATTTTCAAAATCTTAAGAACTGATTTTAGCAAACAAATAATTTTAAGTCACCTTTTAATAAGTCCTTTATTTAAAACTGTGATATCAAAATTACTAATTGCATCATTTTAGATTTCTGTATTTTTAACATAACTACCTTCTAAAACAATACACTTTTCAACAATTCTTCTTAAACGTAAATTCACTTTTCTTAAAGTTTGGGGAGTAATTTCCTGGCACGCTTGCCTGATTCTAATGCAAAGTTCCTGTCTATTTCGCGGCCTAGTAGCATACACTTTATTCTTCAAGTATCCCCAGAGAAAAAGTCACAAGGGGTAATATCCGGCGATCTGGGGGCCATGGTTCTAACGGAGAATTCTACCTATCCACTTCATAGGAAAGTTTACATTTAAAAAGTTCCTAACTATCAGATAACTATCTAACTAGAGAATTATGTGCAGGGGCACCATCTAATTGAAAGTATAAGTTTTGTCTCTGTGCTAGAGGTAATTCCATGAGAAAATCATAAAAATCACTTTGTAAAAATGCAGGAAATGTTCTCCGTTCAGATTATCCAGGAAAAAAGGTCCAACAAGGCGTTCGTTAAATATGCCACACCACACGTTAACTTTTTCACTGTATTGATTTTTACAGTTAATTACCCAGTTCGGATTTTCGGCGGCCCAAAACCTACAATTTTGACTAGACACCACACCGTTTGTAGTAAACGTTGCCTCGTCAGTAAACATTATGTTCTTTAGAAAATGTCTATCGTTAAGATAGTTACCTTGCAACCACAAACAAAATTCAAACCGCCGTTCAAAATCACCATTTAACAGAGTATGTAGAAATTTTGGTTTAAATGCCCTAATCCTATTACGTTTCAAACACCTCCATACTTTGTTTTTCGTTAAATTCAGAATCCTCGCCACTGATCTTAAACTACCATTTGGGTTGTTTCGAAATTCTGCTAAGATACGTTCGTCGTCTGGATAGTGTCTGTGATTTAAATTGTACCTCCTTGGTCTTGTCTTGAAAATCGATCCAGTTCTTGCGAACAATCTGTTAATTTTGGCAGCAGTATCGTGACTTATTGGTGCTCGGTCATGATGCCTGTCATTAAATATTTCACTAACCTGACGCGAAGATCTTTCATTATTACCAAATAAACGGATAATTTCTACTTTTTCTCCAATTGTTAGAATTACTCTTCGGTTTTGTGCCATTTTCGTAACAGTTAAGTAAGACTGCTTGACTTATTGACAATTCATATGAATTACTATATGTCAAACAAAAGCTTTTGTTTCAAAGCACTCTGCGATTAATTTGCTCAAAAACAGCACAGGCCATCATACCAACATTAACACAGCGCGCGTATCTTAGCAAAATTTCGAAAACCTTTATTATAGTAGTTGCGAAGTATTGAATTCAAAGGAATGATATGGAGGCGTTTGAAACATAATAGAATTAGAACATTAAAACCAAAAAGTTAGGAATAAATAACCTCTTAAAAAAGTTACTTAAAATAAATATTTTTTCTGTTAAAATCAACTCTTGAGATTTTGAAAATATGAATTAAAGGGTTTTTGGGGATGCTGATTCTAAATCTGACAGAAAAAATTTTTTGAATAAGCCCTAATATCCTTTTCCTAAAAATCAAGTCTTTTTACCCACCAAGACCGCACGCCAATGGTGAATGAAAGTTTTCACTATGCCAAATACTTCATTTCTCTAACATACAATCACCACCAAAATTTGAAGAAAATCGCGTTATTCATAACTGAGATATCAGGGTGTATTCATGAAAAGCGGGACACACTGTATATACATATATATATATACATATATATATATATATATATATATATATATATATATATATATATATATATATATATATATATATATATATATATATATATATATATAAATATATATTCATATATATATAAAGTTGTATATATTCTCGACCGTACGGTATAAATTTAAAGAAAAGTCTTATCAGGTGTGCGTCTGTATGATAAAAAACTCTTTTTTCTTAATATACTCTATATTTCGCCATTGATTAACAGCTTCCTAAGGAGAGTAAACCACAACACAGATGAAGAAACAAGCACATTACGACAATAGTGTATAGATAAAATGTATAAGTAACTTACTGATTCAATTTAATTTTATTGAATCTGTAAGTTACTTATACATTTTTTATCTATACACTTTATGTAATGATCTTGTTTCTTCATCTGTGTTGTAGTTTACTCTCTTGAAGAAGCTGTTAACCAATGGCGAAATATAGAGTATATTAAGAAAAAGGAGTTTTTAATCATACAGACTGCACACCTGATAAGACTTTTCTTTAAATATAAATATATATATATATATATATATATATATATATATATATATATATAATAATATATATATATATATATATATATATTATATATATATCTAATTATATTTAAAACTCAGTATATTATGAGGTCCACAAGTATTTAGACAAATATGAAAACTACACACAAAATTAGTAAAATTTGCTTTTTAGGTTTTCCTAATATAGTTATCACTAACACGTTGAGCGATTTTTTTATACTATGCTAGAAGAAGTAACAAAATTTAAAAATTAATTATTTTATCACACATTTATTTTCTATAAAATACCATTTTCCATCATTCATACATTCTAATACAAAATGGTAACACAATCAAATAAAATTATATAACTTACACAAACAAAATTTAACAAGAACAAAAATAGAAAAATTTTAAAAAGAAAGAAGAAAAAATACTTTTTTTTTAAATATTGGAAAAGTTAAAAACTTATGCGTTATAATAACAAATATTTGTTTGCCTTTTTTACTTAAACATAAATAATTATGCATTAAAGATAAATGCAAAGTTAAAGTGCTGATTCATCTAAGTGGCAAAATATAATATGTTCCATTTGGCAGCCCC
>JACEGR010008910.1:0-31802 GCA_014170235.1 Listronotus bonariensis
CAAGTGAGATTTTAGCGTACCCTAAAAATTTTAGTACCATCAAAAAATTGGGGACGTTCATCCGACATCATTAGCTTTTTGTAACCACAAAGCTATTCGGCGGAAAAACGACCCAGCAGTTGGCAAGTCTCTGAACGCTTCACTTATTAGTTTGACATTTCAGTTAAAAATATAGCCAAAATTTGACAGATGACTAACAGAACTTCCCAAAGGTCGTCATTTGCGCAAGCTCAAATAACTGCTAAGTGTGGTTAGCATAAATAAAGACCGTTTTGTAAAATGGACATCTGCTGAGTTCAAGCAGCTTGTCATCCGGTCGGGTGAATGCGACCGCCTAACCAAGCAACTTAGCCGCTGTGGCAGTCGCTGACTAGCACTCGGCCCGATCATGCCGAACTCTAGACGCTTGTAGCGACATCGTACTTCATTCGCCATCTGGTGGTCAGGGTAGGTACTAAAATTTTTAGGATACGCTGAAATCTCACTGGTGGTGTTCTATGGATTTGTATTCTTTGCTCGAGTGGAGATCAAGAGCTGACAAGAGAAATAGGGGAAGACCCCCGCGCAATGGACGGATGATATAAGAAGAATGACCACAAACTGGATGCAGAGGCTCAAGACCAAGGACGGTGGGCAGAAATAGGGGAGACCTATATCCAGCAGTGGATGCAAAGGGCTGATTGATGATGATGATGTTGATTACGGTTAAACCATAATGTAAATTTGAAATAATATTGACTTTGAAATTTCAACATTTAAATATCAGGACCGTATTTAAAAAATAGTTAGTTAGGGGTTTTGGTTAGGTTCTGCTTTGTTTATTAAAGTAATTTAATACCTTATTTCCCAAAATACAGATCCGTATTGAGATGAAAACCTCCATGTGTGATACATTATTGAATTTGTATTAAAATAGGCTTCTAAACTATTATATTAGATTATCAGGACCGTATTTAAAAATAAAGTTGATGATAGTATAATACCACCATTAGATACAGCAGAAACAGTAGCAATGCAAAAGTGCAATTTATTTTTAAGTCCAATTTTAAATAAAAATTAAGGAAAAAAAAACAAAGTTTTAATTTTGTTTTTTTTTCGAATATCTCCATGAAATAGTCGGAATTTTAAAACTATTTAAATGGTCCATTATTAGGCACATAAAACCTCAACTTTTTTGCTCATTTCACTGACTTCGTATCTCTTACCATTTTCAAGATGCCCATACTGGTCCTTCTTATCTTGGACACGTTGTATATGAAGTAATAACTCATCAACTTGTACATTTCAGGCGGTAGACTCGCACGATGCAATGATCCAAATATTACTAGAAGGGAAGATTGTCATGGCATATTTTGGAGAAGGGTTTTTGTTACTAAAATGAAGGTTCAACCCGGTGAAAATGAAACTTATCCACAAATATTGGTACCACGAGTTTGGTAAGCTCCCATTTATTTTGATATTTACAAGTGGTCCCATTTGATTTAAAGGATATGTTAAACAACCTAAATTTAAAAAGAAAACCCAAAGTATAAAAAAACGTTTTTTTTAAGGCTGGGTGGTTTTATGCTAAAAATCATACAAAAATGACATTTTTTATGACTTCCTAGTATACAAGTAACCAATATATTTTTTTAATGCCCTATTAAGTGCGACTAAATGACCGAGTAAAGCTGTCTACGGATAAATAAATCTGGAGACTTGTTAAAGCGTTTCTTAAAAGCAACAGTAGAAGTCTGATTCCAAAGGTTAAACCAACAAGTTGGCCGAAACCTTTGACGAAACCGAAACTGATTTCGGAAGTTGTCGTGCGCTTTCGTCTAACTTCGTTTTTTGCGCTCTGGCGAACCCTGGCGGCCATGTCCGGAATTCTTGTGCTAGGTTTGGATAGCTCTGTAGCAACTAATGGGAAAAACGCCGCAAATTTCAGTTTTTTAGGGTATTTTATACTTAATCACGTGAGTTTTGGTTTCGGTCTTGATCGAAACTGACGCTACGGCCGAATATTAGGTGTCAGTTTCGCCTGGAAAACCAGTTTCGGTCGGACTCTACTTATAATGAAAAAAAGTTAGTAAAATATTTTTAGTTTGCTGATTGCTGAACTGCAATCGGTAGTTTACACAGTCTTGATACTACAGGGATAAAGAAGTAAAAGAGTTAAAAGTTTGGGTCTTCTTGAATACAATGTGTAGAGATGAATGAGAGGTGGTGTACGTATTAATCATAGTGAGCTTCTTGAAATTAAATTTATTGGCCAATTTTTGAAGCAAAATCCGTAAAATCCATATTAAAAGGGTGTTAAGGACCCTACTTCTTCGATATGAAAGAGAAGAGAGCTATCTTGTAAGTGTGAGAAAAAAATCCAAAAATATCCAAAGCAGTATTTTACAGTCCTTGTTAAAAAAAAAGATTAAATAATAATGTAGCTTACTTATTTATCTATTTGGTAATGCATTTTAGGGCAAATCCTCGAAGATTTAATTTTGATAACATTGGGGATGCAATGTTAACACTGTTTGAAGTATTGTCTTTTAAAGGATGGTTGGATGTTAGAGATATCTTAATTAAATCTCTTGGCCCGGTAGGTACAACTTTTAAAAACTTATCATGATTAAAATTGGGAAACTTAATTGCAGACTACATTAGTTTTTTTTTATTTAAAAGCCCATGTCATGTATAGAAGGAACAATTTAAAAATGTAAATTCGGTACTCTTTGATAAGAAAAAAAATCACAAAAAAGTTTAAAGTAAATAAATCGGCATGCTTGTCTTCGCGGCCGCCTTTGCTATATTTCTTTTATGATATGCCGGTTGATGCAGGTGGTCATCGCACTATGGAATAGAAATTAATTTTTTTGGTCAAAATTCTGAAACTTACCAATCTAACTTAAAATGAGGTGCTTTTTACTGGAAAAATATTATAAATTATTACAAATGCTTTTTGGAAACCTAAAATTTATTATATTGTTCCAAAACACCTCGTATAAAAACACGTGTCTTCGTTTTTATACCTTTATTAACAATGGAACGTAACTATGGTTACAACAACGACAAAATCTACTCTTGTCAATGTCTCGAAGTTTACAACACAAAAGTCGAATTTATACTGACTGATCGAAGCTTTCCCGTCGCCCTTTTATAGTATGGTGGAAGAGTAAAGAATGATCTAGAATATTCGAGAAATATCGTGAAAATTCCATAGTACAGGATGGCATAAAAGTTCTTAATGGATAATTCGGGCGTTTTCGGAAACCTTCGAAAGTGATGAAAGAACTTGGAAAAATTAAGGTAAATTATTTAAATAAATTAACAAACTAAATTAAATGATCCTAACTCTCTAAAATTCTATAACCTAAACACATTTTTGAAAGTCTGTAACATTGCCCCCTTCCAAGTTTTGATCGTCTCGATCAAGTATCTTCACTGTCTTGATAACGGCTTAGCCTTTCTAGATGTACTACTTTCATCTTTGCCTGTGGACTCTTCTGTATACGGTACACCAGATCATTAAGCCGTGTCACCACTTTATATGGTCCCTCCCATGACTTCTGTAGTTTCGGTGAACGCCCCTTGGTTCTTCTTGGATTGTATAACCAAACTTTTTCACCGACGACAAATCCCTGATGGTTAGCTTTCAAGTCATAGCGAGATTTCATACGGTCACTTCCCTTTTGTAACTTGGTACGCACCTCTTCATGTATCCTCTGTAGCTGTTTACTTAGTTGACTTACATAGTCTTCTGCTGGTTCTTCATTGGTGGAAGGTCGTCCTGTAAGCAAGTCAACTGGAAGGCATATTTCCGCTCCGAAAATGACTTTAGCAGGTGTTTCGCCAGTAGTTTCGTGAATTGCGGAGCGGTATGCTAATAAAAACGGCTGTATACAGTTATCCCAGTCACTTTGTTGGTCATTTACTTTAATTTTCAGGTAGTTATCAAGTGTTCTGTTAAACCGCTCTACCATACCATCGGACTGGGGATGAAGAGGTGTTGTTCTTGTTTTATGGATTCCCAGGAGATTACAAAGGTTCTTGAAAAGATCGGACTCAAAGTTTCTGCCTTGATCGGAATGTATTTCTCTAGGAACTCCATAGCGACAAATCCATTCTTGAAATAAAACATCGGCAACAGTGATAGCTTCTTGATTTGGGATTGGGTAGACTTCTGGCCATTTACTGAAGTAATCCATCGCTACCAATATATAGCGATTCCCTGATTTACTAACTGGAAATGGCCCTGCTATGTCTATGGCAATTCTTTCAAAAGGTGCCCCTACATTGTATTGCTTCATCTTGCCATGGCTTCGTGTTTTCGGTCCCTTGCTGGAAGCGCAGTCCTTACACATTCTGCACCAGTCTTTTACGTCTGCACGACTTCCCAGCCAGTAGAACCTTTCTCGAACCTTTTCAAGAGTCTTCATAACTCCGAAATGGCCACCTCCTACACCATTATGCAAGGCTTGCAATACTTCAGGAATCCTTTTGGTTGGTAGGATTATCTGATGTTTATGGATTTTGCCGTCAGAACTTTCCCAGACCCTTTGTAATAGGCCATCTTTAATAACCAAAGAGTCCCATATGGCCCAGTACCCTTTATGTCTTGGAGACTTTGAAGCTATTTGTTGATATGGTGGCCTTTTCACATTTTCTGACTTAAGTTTGACAATGTCTCCAAAATCTGGATCTTCTAGTTGTTCTTTTGCCAAGCTCTTAGGGTCCCATTCTTGAGAGCACTGGATGCGTGTTCTTCGGCAGTGGAATTCATCGGGATCTTCTTGCTCTTCTCGTCTGCTGCAGTGTTTGCATTCGTCCGGGCAGGGTCGTCTTGATAGAGCGTCAGCATTCTTATGGTTCAGTCCTTTTCGATGTTCGATTTTAAAGTCGTATTCTTGAATACTTTGCAGCCATCGGGCTATCTGACCTTCAGGGTTCTTGAACTGAAGCAACCATTTAAGTGATGCATGATCCGTTCTTAGGTGGAATTTCTGGCCATACAGGTATTTATGAAAATGCTCTAGGGATTTAACAATAGCCAAAAGTTCTTTTCTGGTGACACAATAATTTCGTTCAGGTTTGGAAAGGACTTTGCTAAAATAGGCTATTACTTTTTCTTGGCCATCTTGCATCTGTGACAAAATTCCACCAATAGCAGTGTTGCTCGCATCAGTGTCCACAATAAATGTTTGATTTGGTTGTGGATATGACAACACCGGGGGATTGCAGAGGGCTTTCTTTAGGTGTACAAAAGCTGCTTCACAATCTTCAGTCCATTCGTAGCTGTTGTTGTTTTCCGTAAGACGATGTAATGGTCTTGCAATATCGGCAAACCCATGTATGAACCGTCTGTAATAGGTACACAATCCCAGAAAACTTCTAATTTCATGCTTGTTCTTTGGTACAGGCCAGTTCTGGATAGCTTCAGTCTTCTCTGGATCAGTTTTTACTCCTTCTTCTGTAATTATATGCCCCAGGTACTTGACTTCTTTTGGAACAGGTGACATTTCTTTGGGCTAAGCTTCAGCTGGGCGGATCTAAGCTTTTGAAAAACCTCTTCAACATTTTTCAGATGGTCATCAAATGTTTTTCCAAGAATTATTATGTCATCAAGGTATACTAAGCATGTTTTCCAAGTTAGTCCCCGTAGTGTTAACTCCATCAAACGTTCAAATGTGGCAGGGGCATTGCATAATCCAAAGGGCATAACATTAAATTGCCACAGTCCGGTCCCGGTCGAGAAAGCAGATTTTTCCTTATCTTCCGGATGAAGTTCTACTTGCCAATAACCACTTTTTAAGTCTAATGTGGAAAACCATTTTGACCCCGTTAGTGTGTCTAGGGTATCGTCAATTCTTGGTAGTGGAAAACTGTCCTTCTTCGTGACGTCATTCAGTCTTCGGAAATCAACACAAAATCTGGTGGAACCATCTTTCTTCTTAACTAGGACTACTGGAGATGACCATGGGCTCTGGGATGGTTCTATGATGCCTTGATTTTGCATGTTTTCAAGTAACTTTTCAACTTCTTCTTTCTTGGCTAAAGGAATTCTTCTGGGCGGTTGTTTTATCGGTGATGCGTCTCCAGTATTTATTCGATGTTGCACTACACTGGTTTTACCCAAATCTCTTTCGGACAAAGAGAAAACATCTTGATTTCTTCTTAATAGTTCTTCCAGCATAGATACCTGGACTGGGTCTAACAAGGATTTTGATGAAATCACCAGGTCTTGTAGAGCATCAGGTAGTTTACGTGTGGAGACCCCTGCAGGTGTGGTACAGGGATAGGTAACTATCATAGTAGCAGGTTGACAGGTACCGATTTTGTCACCCATTTTGACCTGTTGAGGGAAATCTTTCAGGTTCATCATTCTCACAAATACCATATTTCCTTTGGTTTGCGCCAAAGTTCTTGCTGGTAGAATTCCTTTAGCGTATAACGGACAATTTTCTACTGGTTCGACTAAAACGATTTCACCTTCTTCGGAGTCTTCGAACCTTGCTCGTATGATGCTTTCTGAGTTTGGAGGTAGAATGACATCTTCTGTAAGGATAACTTCTCGAATCGATGCTTCACTGCTTCGAGGTAATCTCATTACGATCTCTTCATTATTTGTTCGCAGTACCCGTTGTGGAAGATCAAGTACAAACTTCTTATTTTCCATAATGTCAAGGCCAAGGATAACTTCGTCCATAATGTCAGCAACAAACACGACGTGTATAAAGGATGTCGTTCCTAGGCTTATTCTGGCTTCATGTATGCCTTGAATTGGTATAACTTCTCCGTTCGCAGTTTCCAAGGTGTAATTCTTCTCAGGGCGGAATATTTTACAATGAGCTACGATGTTCGGCTTCACGATGGTATGTGTGGAACCAGTATCTAGTACCATTTCGCAGTCCCGACCGCACACATTTCCAGGTACTACCAAGCTGGAGCCATTGTTCTGCAGCCGGGATACTCTAATAGTTGTTGTTGATGGGGCTTGGTAGCACCTAGCCAGCTTTCGCCCCTTGAAGCTGGCTACTGGGAGTTTTCCGAATTACTTGCAGGGGCATTAGATCTGGTACAATTTCTTTGAACATGCCCCTCTTCACCACATTTCCAGCACTGGATTTTATTTCTTCGGCGGAAAGTCATACTTTTGTTGTCTCCATCTACTTGTTTTTGGCGTAGGATTTCTTGCAACTCTTGTATCACTCTGGTCAAATTATTATTTGGATTGCTGTCTTCTGGTACATAGTTTGTTCTTCGAAGTCTTGCCTGAGTTCTGGATGTCTGCTTAGCCGTTTCAAACTGAAGGGCGTAGGCAAGGGCTTCTGAAATTTTCTTTAGCCTGGCCATTCTTAATGCTTGGTTCATATCTGGATCGCGCAGCCCTTCAATGAAACTGCCTACGGCTAGTTCTTGTTTTATTTCTTCTGGGTATGTCGGGTATGTCAGATTAATCAAACGTACGATGTCAGCTTCGTATTCCTGAAGGCTTTCGTTATATTTCTGTCTTCGTCCCTGGAGCTGCGCCTTATAAACTTCCTGCAAATGTGTCTCGCCATATCTCATTTCCAAGAACATTACAATTGATTGATAGTCGCCTTGTTTTTCTTCAGGAATATTTCTTAATACCTCCATGGCTTCACCTCGTAAAGCAAGCACTAGTGCGCGTGCCTTTTCTGGTAAACTCCAATTATTGCCGTTCGCAGCAGCTTCAAATTGTCTAAGGTACGTAACCCACGGTACCTTACCGTCAAAAGTTGGTGGTTTCATAAGAGTTCCTGAAACGACACCAGTACTGGCTATATTTTGAATTTGCCGGTGTAATTGTTGCACTTCATGTTGCATTTGACCTTGGACTTGATTAACTTTGTCTTCAACTAACTGTTGTATTTCTTGCATTTCATCTTTAGTATCTTCTTTGGAAAGTTTTATTTCAAGCAACATTTCCTTTCTCATCTCATCTTGGCATTGATGAAATTCTCCCCTCAGGTGTTCTCGAATCTTTACTATCTTCTCTTTTATCTCTTGCTTCATTTGTTCTTGTCCTTTTTTATGTCTTTTTGAATTTTCTCGATTTGTTGTCTCGTTTCTGCTTGACTGATTTTGATTTCCCGCTTCATTTCTGTTTGATTTGTCTTCATTTCTTCTTGACTTTTCTTCATTTCTTCTTGACTTTTCTTCATTTCTTCTAAATTGGTCTTCATTTCATTTTTAATGTCTTCTTTTAGATATTCTTGACTAGTTTTCATTTCCTTTTTCAGATCTTCTTTCAGGGATTCTTGACTGATCTTCATGTCTTCTTTCAGGTTTTCTTGGCTGGTCTTCATTTCTTTTAAGTCTTCTTTCAGGTCTTGTTTTAGGGATTCTTGGCCTCGTCTTCATTTCTTCCATCATTTTTCTAATTAGCGTACTTATCTCCTCCATACTTGCTGTGTATTGTCTTGTCTCAACTGGCATTCACTCTTCTTACCACTTGGGCTTCCTTGAGTAACCTCATCCCACTTCTGACACCAAATGTTCCAAAAACACCTCGTATAAAAACACGTGTCTTCGTTTTTATACCTTTATTAACAATGGAACGTAACTATGGTTACAACAACGACAAAATCTACTCTTGTCAATGTCTCGAAGTTTACAACACAAAAGTCGAATTTATACTAACTGATCGAAGCTTTCCCGTCGCCCTTTTATAGTATGGTGGAAGAGTAAAGAATGATCTAGAATATTCGAGAAATATCGTGAAAATTCCATAGTACAGGATGGCATAAAAGTTCTTAATGGATAATTCGGGCGTTTTCGGAAACCTTCGAAAGTGATGAAAGAACTTGGAAAAATTAAGGTAAATTATTTAAATAAATTAACAAACTAAATTAAATGATCCTAACTCTCTAAAATTCTATAACCTAAACACATTTTTGAAAGTCTGTAACAATATGTTATTATAAATTTACACCCCACTTAACATTATTATTGTTTATTGTACAAAATAAACTAAAATGTCAGCTTGTTTGGTTAATTCGGTAGTATTCTAATCAGTAATCCGATGATTATTATCTCATATGATATACAGGGTACGACAATAGGTATGATTTTCTTAAATGGAATACCCTAAAAATTATATCACCACCAAAAAGATCTTTTAAAATGCGTTAAAAAAATACTATATTTGATGTGTCTATCTCAATTAGTTTCGGAAATATGACCATCAAAATCAGAAAAATAATTTTAAATTATTCTTAGAAGCGTAATAGAGATAGTACATCTTCCCAACTTTTTTATTTTTGAACGTGTAAAATAAATAATAACACTGTTTTGTTGGGTAGATTCTGTAGAATCCATATCTTTCATCAGAATGCTTTTATCTTTTAGGATATACAGTGTAGGACAAAACATATTAAATTTTAAAATGGAAAACCTTGTAAATTATAAAAAATCTTGTATCTGTCTTTACACTCAGAAGTAGCAAAAGTAGGAAAGCAATTGTAAGTACAAAAACTGATAAAGAAAAAGGTAAAAAAATCTTTGACAAAAGTAGCGAGACTTCGCGAGACTGCATCGGAAACACAACAGTAGCTCTTATTATTTAAACTCTTTTACTTTTTTAGTAAACAAGGGTAATAATAAACTAAGGAGATTAAATGTTGTATATTTATGTTTACTTAAAATATATATTCAAGTTTCTTATTACCCCAATAGAAGTCGTCATATCCTTTTCTAATTTTGCGTACATGTAGTTTGGAGTATCTACTTTGAAATACACAGCATGAGCCATTAAAATTTCAAAGTTGCTTTTTGGCCAAAATAATGGATTTCTATCCCATAGTATATCGGCGCGTCGCTGTAAAGAATAGCGGCGCCTTTGTATAAAATAGTCCGATTGCAGGCGGCCTTTTTTATGCTTTTTTGTATTATTTTCAAAGGGTACCGAATTTGCGCTTTTAAAATGTTCTTACTATAAGATTACTGTATATCATTTGTGTGGTATTGCTAAAACAAAATATTTTATTGTCTTGAAATTTTCATAAAACTTTAGAAAGCAAGTTAGAATTTATTTTATTTTTTTAATAGATTTCTTACTTTTTTTTAATTAAAAATATAAGGGACAAATTCTAAAAGAACTAATTATACCCATGTTAAATATTTTCAATTAGGTATAGATGGTAATATGATATACAGGGTGCCTCATTAAAAAAAAAATATATTTTTTCTACCCTGTATATTATTACCGGTATCACCGTTAAAAAGATCTTTAAATGAGCTTTAAGAAAACACCACATTAGGTACATCTAACTATATAAGTTTTTTTCTAAAACCTTACTATGAATGAATTAAATCCTGAAAATTTTAAGCTTACAGCTTCAAGTTTTTTTATTATTTTTTTATTTTTAAAAATATACAGAGTGATGATGTGCAGGGCTGATGCTTGCCAGGCGATGATTGTCGTATTTAGTATGATAGGACTCACCACTATACAAATTTCTAATATTACAGGTCCAACGTTACTCGAAGGGTTCACTAACTCTGGGACTAAATTGTTAATTAATTTATTCAGACATAATGCGTTTCTAGAATTTACATAATAATTAGTTAAAAAAAATAGAGTGCAAAATTAAAAAGTTGAGATTTTTGTTTATTTAAAATGTTTTGATAGTGTTCCAGCCGCATTTTTAATTTCCTAATTCAGGTTATGTTATGTGAGCCAGCAACAGATTTTCGTTGTAAATGAATTGTTGTGAGCGTCAGCTGCGGCGCCGATAGTGAAATTATACAGGGTGCTCCAAAAAAAGATTCATATTAAACTTGTTTTTTTTTATTTAAACACCTGTATATTAGTTCAGTTTTGGATTGTAGAAATAAAAATACCGTACATTTTATCAGCGATGCCCATACCACAAATGTAAGGTTTTTAAGATATTTAAAATTTTTGAAAAATTCTTGACAAAATTAAAATTTTAATTTATCTTACTCTTACTTACGCTTGACTTGTACATGATATTAGATTGTTAGGATATTAACTGTACCATCACATACATTTAAATGTTTTACTAAAAATAATACAGGGTGCCCAGAAATTATTATAATAATAAATACTAGTTTCTGGACACCCTGTATAATTTTTAATAAAAATTTAAATGTTGGTGATTGTACACTTAATTTTATAGCAATCTAATTTAATATTAAAAGTCAAACGTAAGTAGCATACTCCTACAATCCAAACATGAACTAATATACTAATAATAAGCTTTATTGTCATGAAAATATGTAGATATCTTTGTAGACAAAGCAAAACAATTAATTATATATACATATTCAACATAAACAGATACACACACAAATATATCGGGTGTTGCTCCGTCGAGCGGAACATAGGAAATTCCATGTAAATTTTGAAGTGGTCCAATATTGGCTCCCCTAATTATTTTAGAAGAAAATATAATTAGGATTTTTTAAAGAGCACGAAAAGTTGTACCCAGTGTACAAATTTCAGCTCTTCTCAGTCCGCGAGCTAAGAGATAAATGCTAAAATAAGTTACGAATCTCCTATCTTCTTACGCGCCTTGTATTATTAGAAGTTTATAATAAAATACTAGAAAAATTATTTAACCTCTTACTCTCAAGTTGTCAGATCAATGTCACATCATTTTTAAATAATTAACTACTTAAATCAAGAAAAATCACTATTATAAAATGATTTTACCAGGGAGAGTAGCGGACATGTTTGCAGCCTATTTCCCCAATAGGCCAATACCAAGTAAATCGACAATAGAACGGACGATAAAAAATTTGAAGCTACAGGCACAGTAATCAATAATTGCAAATGTGAAGAAAATCGACGTGATCTTTCGCCAAACGATTTTTTCTATGGGGACATTTAAAAACTAAGCTACTAATAAAAAATATGAAAATTTAGTCCAGCTAAGGAATGCTATTTCCGCTGAATGTGCCAGAATATCGATGTACCAACTAGCCAACGTAAGAAATAAGTTTTATAATCGTTTGGGTTGTTGTCTGGCAGTTAATGGAGGAATATTTGAGCATTTGATTAAATCCTGACATTTTCGTCATAAATTGATTTCTAAATGTAGAAAAATTTGTTTTATTGTCTTGCGTAACTGTGAGTGCATGTGTTGAAATTAGCTGTAAACTAAAATGAAATGCGAGGATTCTTTTTGAAATTCCCGTATAAAATATTTCAGTTTTGGCAATGACATTATAAATTAATGATCTAAATTGTCACTGATAAATCGATATGGTGTTTTTATTATTGATTTCTAGAGTACAGGATGCATAATGAGATACTACGTTGCAGAAGTATTAAGCAGTTTACTCTTTACTGGTTGGTTGAAAAATGCTCAAATTTTTATTTTGGGTGGAACTTACTGTGCTCTTCAATAAATCCTAATAGCATTTTTTTCTAAAATAATTAGGGGAGCCAATATTTGACTACTTTAAAATTTACATGGGATTCCCTATGTCCCGGTATAATAATAAAAAGAAATACCTTTTATGGAAATGTATTCTCGAAAAATTCATTTAAATTGTAATACGCTCTTTTAAGTAAAATTGTTTTAACATATTTTTTAAATTTCTTTATGTTTTTAATATTTTTTATAGAATTTGGTAAATGATTAAATATCTTTTTTCATTCATAAATTATAGATTTTTTAATCATATTTGAATGTGGTATAAGTAAATCAATGCAGGAGTTATTTCTAAAAATGTATAAAGAGTTTTCATTATAATTACACCAATATTTTTTATCTATTAAACAAACAGTTTCCAATATAAAAATAGATGTCAGTGTCAATATCTTATGTTTAATAAATAAAGGTTTGCAAGATTCCCTAGATTTAATTTGCAAATAGTTCTTATAGCTGTTTTTGCAAAATAAAAACTGAGCTTAACAGATTTTAACTAGAGTTTCCCCAGAAACAAATATCTTATCATATTATTAATTTAATTAATGTTAAATACCTACCTAGTTTTCAGTAGTGAAAATCAAGTTCAGTAGAAAGAATTCTAAGAGCATGACAACCTGAGCTAATTTTTTTACATACATTTTCAATATGTTTTGAAAAATTAGGGTTTTTATTTACATAAATACCCAGAAATATACAGGGTGTTCCATTAAAAAAACACTTTAAGTTTAATATGGATCTTTTTTCTGGAGCACCCTGTAGAATCCTACCATCGGAGACGTAGCTGACGTTCACAAAGATTCATGTACAACCCTCTTGAGGCATTTTACGAGTTATGGACTGAAAGGAAATAACTGACAAAATTTTGCATCTGGCTTACGGCCTATTAATATATATTTTTTTTTAATTGACCGGAAAATTGAATTTTCCACTCAATTTTTTAAGCGGAAAATGCTATTTTACAGGACTAATTTACTTTCCGGTCCCTAGTTTACTTTCCGGTCTCTCATTTACTTTCCGGTCCCTGATATCAAAAATCCTGTTAGCCATGACAAAAATTGTCAGAGTTCAATTGTTACTATTTGACAGTTCAAGATATTGTAAAGTAAAGAAAGCATCATTTTGCCAAAATGGAGTCAGACATGGAAAATCCACATGAGATAATTGAAGCAGCGTCCTTATTGTCGTTTAAATATAACACTAAAAATTTACACAGTTTTTTTTCCGGTCAATTAAAAAAATTATGTACGATACTCGACCGGAAATAATTTTTACGAGTCTCCTCAAAACTACAGGACTCGCCTACGGCTCGCCCTGTAAATGTTTTTCGTCGACCCGTAAAATACCATTTTCCGGTCTAGTAACGTAAATAGCTATTGTAGGCTAGAAAGAAAATATATTGTTCTTATATTAAAAAACACAGATTAGTTTAATTAACAACGAAGATTTTTAGATTGTTTAAAAAATAATATATGTTTTTAGGTTCACGCTATTTATATCCACATCTACATTTTCTTGGGCTGCATGATCGGACTAACTTTGTTTGTGGGTGTTGTAATCGCAAACTACTCCGAAAATAAAGGTACTGCCTTGTTGACTGTTGACCAGAGAAGATGGTGCGACCTCAAAAAAGATTAAAAATTGCCCAGCCTCTGCATTTACCACCTAGACCAGATGGGAAAAAGTTTAGGTCTTTCATTTACGATATTACACAAAATTTAAAATTTAAACGGAGTATCGCCATATTGGTTTTAATCAATTCTGCTCTTTTAAGTGTCACGGTAAGCATATTAGATATTCTGCCCTAACGTCTTAACTAACAAATTGGTAAATAGTATTCTATTCTATTCTATTTTTTTTCTTGGTTTTGGTCCCTTCAGGTCCAATCCACCACTCTCCCCCTTCCGGACTATGCTTTCCAGGGCTTCGTCGGCGGAAAATCTGGATAATCGAGCTCGTAGCTCCCAGAAATTCCAAAAGAAAACAAATAACTCCACAATCGATGCAATGCATAAATTGTCGAATGTCTAACCAAGATCTGCTACTGGTGTTACGTATAACCTTCACTTTCACTACTGACAGTTCCCATGGCACGCCCATCTATTTCCCGCCATTTGAGAAATACCTCGTGTTCACCACCAAACAGGATACCATCAGCTTATAGGAATCTTCGCTCACACGCTTAGATCCAGAAGAAAGATGCCGTTAATTTAGCGTGAATCTTTCCTTGATCCCCGAAGGCAAAAACGTTAATACGACACCTCTAGCCGCCACTCCGGGAAGAACTTTGTAGTCCTCTACGCACGTCCGCACTGTTCGGAGGTCAAACAAAGAATTCTGGTAAATAGTAGGGCTGGCAAAAACCGGAAAAAATAAAACCGGTTAACCGGTTTTTAAAAAACCGGTTTTGGTTAAAATCGGTTAACCGAATCTTTAAAAACCGGTATTAAAAACCGGTAATAAAAACCGGTTTTTAATACCGAAAACCCGAAAACGGTTTTCAAAACCGATACACCGAAATCGCTTTTTAAAACCGAAAACGGTCTTTAAAACCTAAAACCGAAAACGGTTCTCAAAACCGAAAATGGCTTTTCTAAACATAAACGACTGGTTTATATATGACTATTTTCAACCAGCATATTTAAAAATGTTTAATAATGTTGAAAAATACATTTTAATAAAAATAAATATTTTTTGTACTATATTAAAAAATGGGTTCTTAAAATTTATTTTGTTACATATCTTTTAAAATTGAAATCGAATTTAAAAAGTTTTATATGAAAGTTGCTCATTTTTGTATGTAGATTAAGATTCTAAATCAAAAAATTGGAGTTCCCTTTTAAAAAACAAAGTTGATATGAATATGACCTTAAAATTTTAGTAAAGGTCACAAACTAATAACACCATTAAATTGGCCCCTTTATTTCAAACAATTCTTACTAGAAACGTTTTCTTCTAAAATGCGCCGTTTTCTGGTTATTTGCCTGTCTAAGGTTAAATGAACCACCCTGTTTAATCTGTCAATGAATATCCGATTTTACAAAACGAACGGTTTTTCTTTTTTTAGATTTAAACCGCAATCAACCAAAAACCTATTAATTGATATTCGAAGAACCGCTTTTCGATTTTGGTCCGATTATCCAAAAACCGGTATTCGAAAACCGATTATCCGAAAAACCGGTATTTGAAAACCGCTTTTTAAAACCGGTTAACCGATATTCGAAAACCGGTTTTTAAAACCGAATAACCGTTATTCGAAAACCGGTATTCGAAACGGTTTACCGAAAAACCGGTTTCGGTTGCCAGCCCTAGTAAATAGTACAGAAAATAAAGGATTTTTTCTTGCAAGTCTTAAGCGAGGAAAGGGAAAGACCTCCTCAGGCTGCAGGTTCCACGTTTTAGAAACTCTAAGGAGAAAAGGACAAACAAGGTGGGAAGTTCGGGGCCTGTCCAGTTGGACCGTATAGGGATGCATACGTGCGGCACCACGAGTCTCTCTGTTGGGAACCGTGGGTGAGGAATTATACTGGACAATTCTCTAGGGTATAACCCATGGAAGTACCTGTAAAAGCGGCAAATTCCCCACAGCCCGACGATGGGCAAGAGAGGGAAGTCTTTTGTAAGTGAAGGATTATTAATGAGGCGAAGAGCTCTTCTTTGAATGGAATTAAGAATGCTAAGGGTTGTGGGGGATGCCATGCCCCAGATAAGAGAACAATATTTCAAGGGAGGTCGGATTTGGGACACATACAAGGTGTATATATTAGAAGGGGGCAAATACTTTTTGGTTTGAAAGAGAAATCCAAGCATTTTTAAAGCTGCCTTGGCTATAGATACAATGTGTTTATGCCAGTTAAGGTTATTTTGAAATGTTACGCCTACTAGATTAAAGGTGTCTTTGCTCTGCAAAACTTGGCCGCTTATAAGTAAAGGATGAGTATTTAATGACCCTTTTCGAGACAAGGAACATGATTGTGTTTTGGATGCGTTAAAAAGCCCCAATCCAATATAAGATTAAGGTCCTAAGAAAGAAATATCTGCTTCGCTTTGCTTTTGCTTTCCGAATTCATGTTTATAAAGCAAACTACACCACGATTCAGCTCAGAAAAAGCCAAGCGGTCATCAGTTCTGTCTCACTTTTAAATTATTCTCCTTTTTGTTGCTCGCAGACTATTTCAACGACGCGATTAGAAAGAGAGATGCCGTCTTTACTTCTATGACCCCTCTAGCTTTTTCTTAGCTGAATTCTACTTTGCACGGATATATTTCTTTACTTTTACAGAATAATTTTGTTTATATTTTAGTGGGAAAAAGAGGATCCAACCACCGATTCTTTAGTAACAATTTCGATGATTTGTACTTTAATCTTTCTTGTGGAAGTTATTATGAAAAACATCGCATTTACACCAAGAGGCTATTTACAATCTAGAAGAAACAGATATGATTTATTTGTCACTGTTGTTGGGGTCATTTGGATGTTTTTCCACATTATGTTTAAGGTAAATATAACTTTTAAAAAAGCATATCAAATTTAACAACAAAAATTATTTAGTTTGGGATCTCTGGACAATTTTTCCAAGTCATTACTATTATTGGTAATGTTTTCATTTTTTTTTGAATAATTTCATTATTTACTAAATTTACTAAAGGGGTATGGTAATTTCATATAATTGCCGGTAAATGTGATTAATTCCAAGGTTTTTACAACCTTTACCACGAGCACTGGTAATAATGCATAGTTCCCGGTAATTGTACAATATGGTAATTAGTAATTTTTCGTGAGTAGCTTCATTTTGACGAGACGACTAACTTTTTTCCTTACCTACTAACAACTACATTTTGATCCGCAGTGGCAAGAAGCATTTTTCGGATTTTTACAATCTTGCGCAGTGGGTGTACGAACATGCGCACTTAAAAGCCGTGGCAAAATACAAACACCGGCACCCCGTACCCTTCGTCCGCGGTCTGACCGTAACGCTCATTAGCTACTGTACTTTGAACAGAAAACCAGGACGCCGTCAGACGCCGTCAACAAATTCTTTCCTATAATGCGGATAGTTTGTTTGGAGCCGGGTGCGTTTACCCTCAACTGGCTTTCGCACAAAACGGTTTTTCGCCCATGAAATGTAACTTTTGTTTCGCGCAGGTTATAATATTGGCAATCTATCGAGATCAGTGATTGACACCCATACGACCTGGTCTATAAAGACTCTAGCCAAGTAGCCAAGCTGCCCAAGACGTAAGAAATATTTTGGTTTGGCTTGCTTGGCTGACATCTTAATACCTCTAACTAGCCTAATTATGTGTTTGTTCTTTTTTTTTAGAATGACCTAACCTATTTCATTGGTTTTATGGTAGTCGTACTAAGATTTTTTACTATAACTGGCAAACATGCAACTTTGAAAATGCTTATGTTAACTGTTGGAGTTTCTGTATGTAAAAGTTTCTTTATTATCTTTGGGATGTTCTTATTAGTATTTTTCTATGCTCTGGCTGGTACTATTTTATTTGGTACTGTAAAATACGGAGAAGGAATCGGCAGGTACGTAAATAGATTTTCTATTTAAAATATAGTTAAAAAGTTGTATTATATAATTTAAGAAAAAACAAGTATCATCATTATTGATTAAACAAATTGTAATGCTTATTGGTTGCTTTATATTTTTTAATTAATAAAATAATAAGATTCTTATCATCCATGCTTTTATGAAATACAACACCCTCTGTGAGATGCTCAGTCAAAACTGAAAAATATCGTTGTTAACAAATTTATACCGTGACTGAACGGACACATAAACAAGACTGACGGTCCAAGACGTGACTGTGTCTGACATATGATGTGGACTATATGTGATTTCGTCAATGTGAAAACAATATAGGGATTTTTTTTCACTGAGACCAATAGAACTCGACTTATCGGGACTAAGACCTGACTGATGTGTATGAATGGACCCTAATACTGAAGAAGTTATTCCTTATCTAAAGCCGTGTTTACACGGGCCACTTTTGAAGTTGATATGGGCCCCAAAAAGTGGGTCTGGCAACAGATAGCTTGTAGTTTCGTTTTCCAACAATGCTAATATAATAATTTTTGTGGTCGGACTTGCTACTATGGAAACACTTTTTGTGGTCAATATCAACTTCAAAAAGTGGCCCGTTGAAACACGGCCTAATAGATTCGTTAACACCCAGTATGTCAAAGTATATTATTCAACAACTTAATTTTTTTTAGGAGGGCCAATTTTCAGTCACCTGTAACAGGAGTCGCCATGTTATTCAGAATAGTGACTGGTGAGGACTGGAACAAAATAATGCATGACTGCATGATTCAGCCGCCATATTGCACTCCAGCGGCTAATTATTGGGAAACAGATTGTGGGAATTTTATGGGATCGCTGATCTACTTTTGTACATTCTACGTGATTATAACATATATTGTTTTGAATTTACTTGTGGGTGAGTTTTTAAAAGCACATGGTTGTGTTAAGAGCAAGACCTCCTATTAATAGTCCGGGAGTTAGCAACATAATAATTGACGGTAGCTGAGATAATCTTCCATTCGATTTTTTACTAACCCTGTATTATAGTATACCATTGTTACAGCTATCATCATGGAGAACTTTTCACTTTTTTATTCCAACGAAGAAGATGCTTTATTATCATATGCTGATATAAGAAACTTTCAGAATACCTGGAATATTGTCGATATTCATCAAAGAGGTGTCATACCAGTTAAAAGGGTAAATATGTTGATCCATACTTAGAGGAAACGATTACTAAACTAAGGAGTTAATCAAAATTATATTTTTTGTTAAATTATTTTCGCCAGTAGCAAAAAGAGAATTCGTTAGCCATTTTCATTTGCTTTTTATCTAACCCTGTATATCTTTGTAATAATAATAAAACTATTTACTGCTAAAATAAAGGGTAATTTATTTAGAGGTACTTTTTCAAAAATGAATAAAAAAATATTATAAGAACTACATCTTACATTTATTTTTTAAAGATTATGCCTTTTAAATGTTGGCTTTAACTACGCCTAACATGGTCTGTTCTTATGCTCCAATTTCCGAGCGCCAAATTGTTTGTTTCGTCAGGATCATCGCGTACACTCGCAGCTACTGCCGCTATATTTTCTGCACTACGTAATGGATGTGGCTCATTTGGTCAAGAACTATCCAATATAAAAATTGGAGTTCAAATTTTCGTGATGGTACAGCGAATAGTCGGCTCAGCAGGCCAATTATGCGTGGACCATAAGTTGTCCGAAGCGCACGAAACACATTCTTTGGAGAATGATGATTTTCATAATGTGAGCACCTAGTATAAAAAGTATACATTTTGGGAATTTTAAAAATATACATTTTTGGGAATTTTAAAATAAGTATACATTTTAATTAGGTTACTTAACATTGGGAATTTTGCTAAATAAAGATATACGTGAGGTGTCAAGGTTTTTAAAGTATAAATTAAACAATTTTCTAGGTTACTCTTATAATAATAAAATAAAAACATTAAACAAACTGGGTAGCGTAGAAATGCAAAACAAACACTGGAAAATTTAATATTTAAAGAGGGAGAAAAAGAGATTTAGAAAAATATTAGATAAGAAGTAGGTTGTAAAAGTGAAGTCAAGTATAAAGTTAAATTAGTTTTAAAAAATGCGAAGTTAGTTTTAATGGTCCACCGGTCTCATTGTCCCAAGAAGATAGTTCCATATGGTACATTTGCCCAGTGACGTAAAATGGCCCCTAATGTGCACATAATACAGTTAAACAAGTTTTACACGTTGTGCTGGGGTCTTTTCACGATAAATTGCCAAACAGTACTGAACACAAATACCATGGCAGTTTGAAATTTGGACTCTCTCATCTATCCAAAAATACCTACTAGAAATAGTATAGATGGGCCCATATTTAATTCATTCTGAAAGCGATGCCGCCAAGTACACAAAAAATGATAAAGGAAACAAACCTTTTCGAATGCACATAGCCTCGGACAGAGCCTGATTACATATTTTTAGATAAATAATAAAAAAACATTGCTAAAACACGTATTACCTACTCAAAAACCATTCTCTTATTTCGCCTCTGTCCTACTATAAAACCGGTGGCACGTGGCGTGGTACTAGAAACTCGTCGGGTTAAATATTTTTGCTGCAATAGATCATTGTTCACAAAAGTTTTGTTTACTTTATCATTTTTTGTGTACTTGGCGGCATCGCTTTCAGAACGAAATAAATATGGGCCCATCTATACCTCTAAATGAATCCTTGGGACAATATACTTACATTTATGAAAATGCAATTTAAAAAAAGTTCCATTTCTTGCAAACCTAATGAAACACACTAAACTTTTGCGGCGCTTTTAAAGATTTTTTTTTAATTTGATATTTTGTATATTCTGTTTCAATGTTATTGATCATTTTTCATTTCTTTTTTTTTTATGGTTTATATGCATTAAATGTTCTTACCTAAACGTATATTTTTTGTTAAATTTTTTTCTCCAGTAGCAAGAGAGAATGCGTTAGCCATTTTCATTTGCTTTTACCTAACCCTGTATATCTTAATTATATAAATTTTAAAATTTTTTTTTAATTTTTTTTTTTTAAATTAATAAAACTATTGGCTGCTAAAATAATTTGGAGGTACTTTTTTAAAAAACTAAAAAAAAATAAAATAAATATTATTAGCCTAATCCAAGATCTTTTAGGTCCATATTTTTAGGCTTTTAAACTCATTTTTGCATGTCAACGTGAACTGATATTAGGGATTTTTAATACATTTGTTCATAAGTTTCTATCGATGCTGATATTAATGGGAACCTTGGCACCTTTTTTAACAAATTTCCACAATTCAAATTACAGACAATATTTAATTCGGTGGATTTATTTTCTTAGTCTTTGATGAATTTTAATGCCTAAAAACCGAACTATTATCTAAATTAAACGTTATACCGGTATGGAAAGCAAATCGTCGATCATAGAGAAATCATGCATTGAATCCCTTCCATCAATTTGCTATGTACTCTCCTAAAATTTACTGCTGCATATTCGAGGTAAAACGAAATCAGGGGCTCCTCGGCTTACCCCGCTTCCGTCTTTTAGTCGTACGGCGACGCGATCCCACCTCGAATATTTCCTATGCAGCGTAATTAGCTATGATCGGCCAGTTGGTTTCCCACACCTGTGTAGATAGGAATACTGCAAACCAACAAATGAGAATTCTAATCCACTACTTTGTATACGGCACATTTTGTCAGTATTTTCTCAAAAATAACCCTATTCTGCCAATAATTGTATTTTAAATACAGATTGAATAATTTTGAGGTCAAATTTATTTTACGACTTTTGAAGGGTAGATTGGAGTGTAGATCCACAAAAAGATCGGCTTCTTTTTAAACATATGTGTTATGAACTGGACAGATTACATAATGGTGAAGATGTTACTTTTCATGACGTCATAAAGTAAGTAATGTAGCATGTATGTAACAGGGTGCCTAGTAACTTTACCGACAAACTAGGGGTGATTCTTTATAAAAAAACCTAATATTTAATACAGGGTGATTCAAAAATCGATCACGAAACTTGAGGGGTGATTCTATTTGACAAAATAAGGGTAGAGCTTCATATAATTTTTTTCAGAATGTCAAGCCGTCAAAGTTCAATTTTTAATTTGGGTTTTTCGACATATTACATTTATTTTTTTAACCAATCCAGTTGATATTTGGCACACAAATCGAGCTTTGCAGATTCTAAAATTTTAAGACAAAAGTACTTTTTTAAATACCGCCAGATGGCACTTTACCTAAAACTTAAAATTTATTTACATCATAACTTTTTATTTTGACAGATATCGCTAAAGCTGGGGGCGCCATTTTATAGACAATCAAAACTTAAAAAATAAGGTACTTTTTATTAAAGTCGATAAACCTCACCGTTTAGACACCAATAGACATCAAAGTTTTCATCAATTTCAATTAAATTACCTACATACATACAGGGTGTCCAGTAACTCAACCGGACACCCGGACTTTACGGCTTGTAACTCGAAAAGAAATGACATTTTGAAAAAAAACGATATAAAGCCCCGTTAAGTTTCGTGATCGATTTTTGAATCACCCTGTATATGTAATAAAAGTCATAGTTTTTAAACTACAGAGTGTCAAAACCTTAAGAAAATATATTTTTATTTTATAATAACATTTATACCAATGTGAGTCTTTTGAAAAATTTAGAGGACCGCACTATTAAAAAAACTAATTTATACTTTAAGAACTTTATAAAACAATCTACAATTTTGTATGCGTAAATTTAAACCTTTATAATGTAGTAATGTAGTATTGTAGTGTGTACCAAGATCTTAAAACCAAAACCAAAAAATTATACATACATTATACATAAATATACAGGGTGTTCATTTAAAAACTTTCCACTCAAGTTATCTTCGAAACGAGACAGATTTGAGAAAATCGCCGAAACACGTCAAGATATTTATTGAGGGGAACGTTTTATAAAAAATTGGACGGCGCCCCTTAACCCCCTTAACCACCAGGGCCACCACCCCAAAATTCTTAAATGAGAAGGTGGGTCGAGTGATACATCATTTTAAAGCTCCTGACAGAGTACTTTATAACCCTAGAATATGAAGTCAATATCTTCACCTATTACAAAATTGGCGGTACTTTAAAAATTACCTAAATACCTGATTTGGATGGCCATATTTCGAAACTAATAAAGTTAGATGTACCTAATGCGGTGTTTTCTTAAAGCTCTTTTAAAGGTCTTTTTAATGGTGATACTGGTAGTAATATACAGGGTAGAAGAAAAAGTACATAATTTTTATTTAAGAATCAACTGTATAACTGTATAAACTGTATATTATTTTACCATTAAAAGATCTTTAAATGAGCTCTAAGAAAATACCACATTAAGTACATCTAACTTTATTAATTTCGAATATGACCATCCAAATCAGGTATTTAGGTAATTTTTAAAAGGTACCGCCATTTTGTAATAGGTGAAGATATCGACTTCATATTCTAGGGTTATAAAGTACTCGTCAGGAGCTTTAAAATGATGTATCACTCGACCCGCCTTCTCATTTAAGAATTTTGGGGTGGTGGCCCTGGTGGTTAAGGGGTTCAAGGGGCGCCGTCCATTTTTTCTAAACGTCTCCCCTCAATAAATATCTTGACGTGTTTCGGCGATTTTCTCAAATCTGTCTCGCTTTCGAAGATAACTTGAGTGGAAAGTTTTTAAATGAACACCCTGTATTTAGATGTAATATTTATTACAAAAACTCTATAAAGTTGTAAGTCATGTAAAGTTGCAAATATTTTAATCGTTAGACCAGTTTTTTTTGTAAAATACACTCTAAAAACCTTACAATTTTTGAAAAACATCTAAAATATGATTTTGTCCCGAAATCCCTATCTTTCTCCGCACTGTGCGGCTTATTTTTTTTAGTTTTAAAAACAAAATCTGTATTCTTACTGTTTTCAAGATCCTAATGGTGAGCCTCGAAGTTGTGACACCCTGTATGATTTTAATAGAAATAATTTACTTTCTGACGCCAATGTATCTGTTTTGAAACTTTCTAGCATGTTGTCATATCGAAGTGTAGATATTCGCAAGGCCCTTCAATTAGAAGAACTGTTGGCCAGAGAAGAATTCGAGTACATAATCGAGGAAGAAGTAGCTAAACAAACAATAAGAACATGGTTAGAAGGATGTTTAAAGAAAATACGATCAACAAGCGTAAGTCGGTTATTATATTATTTTTATTATTTAATTTTAAACAATATTTACCTCTTAATCATAAAGTAACATACCTACGGATAAGAGAAACCATGGCATGCTAAAAGTTTCGTACCGCTTTTGCGACAGGCTTGTCATTTTTCCAGTTTACACTTTAAATACGTCGGTCGAAGCCTCGCCTCGTGTAACATCAGCGGTGGGGAGACACGTAAGCTTACTGAAATGACTAACTGGCGGTATTTCAACGAGAAACGAATAAAATTATATTGGGAGTTTTCGCATGACCTGTCCTAAAATCGGCTATTCCATGATAACTCTTATAATTTCCTTACTCTATGCTCTTAATTCATTTAGGATCCTTTTTTTTGCGTGGTTTTTAAAGCAATAAAGTTGTTTTACATTTCCACTGTGCTTTTAATTTTAACCTGATTTTTAAAGCAAATGCAAGGCGTGGCACATATCTCTTTTACAGGGCCTTAATTTAATATTGGATTGGCGCCAAAAATTTCGTCCATTTTAATGCATCCAAAACACAATCATGTTTCTTGTCGCGAAAAGAGTCATCAAATACTCATTCTTTACTTATGAGCGGCCAAGTTTTGCAGAGCAAAAACACCTTCAATCAACCTTAACTGGTATTAACACATTGTATCTATAGCCACGGCAGCTTCAAAAAGCTTGGATTTTTCTTTCGAGTCACAAAATATTTTTTCCTTCCTAATTTATACACTTTGTATGTGTCCCAAATCCCACCTCCCTTGGAATATTGTTCTTATATCTGGGGCATGGCGTACCCCACAACCCTTGGCATTCTTGATTCCATTCAAAGAAGAGCTGTTCGCCTCATTAATGATCTTTCACTTTTAAAAAGGCTTCCCTCTCTTGCCCTTTGTCGGGCTTTATCGCTTTTTATAGGTACTTCCATGGCTTCTGCTCTGAAGAATTGTCCAGTATAGTCCCTCCACTCACGGTTCCCACCAGAGAAATTCGTGGTGCCGCGCGTATGCAACCCTATACGGTCCAACTGGGCAGGCCTCGAACTTCCCACTTTGTTTGTTCTTTTATCCCTAGAGTTTCTAGATTGTGGAACCTGCTGCCCGTGGAGGTCTTTCCTTCCCCTCCAAATCTTCAAGTCTTTAAGTTCCGTGTCAACAAACTGCCTTTTACCTTGCTTAAGACACCCACGGTACGTTTGTATTTAGGCTTTTAGCCATCGTGGATTGTCCAAAGATTAAAAAAATAAAATAAAAAGTTTTCCATTTGTTAAAAAATTTCGAAGACACACACATGTAAACGTGTATTTTTAGAAACAACAAAACAGTTTGATTGCTGGACTAAGAGCCACAAATGAAGCTATTACTGCTCCCGAACAGCAGGAAGAACAAAAGAACAACGGTACTCCAACTGAAAAGGAACAAGAACAGGAAAATGAAACTAAAGAGAATGAGCCACCTGTATCGAAAAAACAAAAGACTGTCACTTTACCCAGATCGGATAGCATTGGAAGTAGTTCTGGTAAGCAAAAAATTGTTGAAATTATTCGGATACTGAGCAGCGAACATGTCTGACACCTTTTGGTAACTATTTCCCTGATAGTACCATTTAATCATCAAAACTTTTTCTTCAGTAGTATAACTCATGGTTAATCTATTCGCTCTACGATTTTTTCATAATAATAAAGCACTAAATTTCAAAATGACAACGTTATGTCACGCTAACTGGTATTTTTAATGTTGTTCATAAATATGAGGCGATAATAATGTAACAATTTTTAAAAATATATTAGCATCTAACTAGCAAACGGGTTAACCGAAAAATCTAAAGTTTTTACCATGGACGTAAATTTGCATGCTCTTCAATAAACTTCAATAGAATTTTCTCTAAAATAATTAGGGAGCCAATAATTGACCCCATTTAAAATTACATTGGATTTCCTATGTCCCGCCCGGCGATGCATCACCCGGTATAAGGTGTCCACGAATGGACTTAACTATGCCCGTATTTTGTTTTATTCTTAGTATTTTCAAAGTTCTTTTTCATAAAATAAAATAAACATTGTATATACATTATCTTGTAATCAAGAAAATGATCTTTTAAATCAATTTTATTCATAGCTAACTATTCATATTTATTTAAATGTTTAAATTCCTACTTACATTTTTAGGTCGCAAATATTTAGCTCCAACGCTATCGGATCCATCAGCGAGACAAGAAAAAGAAAGACTTCAACAAACAAAAAAGAAAACAAACAGTTCCAGACCAAATCCGCCTGTAAATAAGAATTTAGCACATTTAAATGATAGTGAACAAGCGAAGATGCCAAGAGAGGTATGACAATAGTTATTATTAGTATAGAAGGAACAGTTTAAAAATGTAAATTCGGTGCTCTTTGATAAGAAAAAAAATCACAAAAAAGTTTAAAGCAAATAAATCGGCATGCTTGTCTTCGCGGCCGCCTTGGCTATATTTCTTTTATGATATGCCGGTTGATGCAGCTGGTCATCGCACTATGGGATAGAAATTAATTTTTTGGTCAAAATTCTGAAACTTACCAATCTAACTTAAAATGGGGTGCTTTTTACTGGAAAAATATTATAAATTATTACAAATGGTTTTTCTAAACTAAAATGTCAGCTTGTTTGGTTAATTCGGTAGTATTCTAATCAGTAATCCTATGATTATTATCTCATATGATATACAGGGTACGACAATAGTATGATTTTTAAATGGAATACCCTAAATATTATATCACCACCAAAAAATACTACTTTTGATGTGTCTATCTCAATTAGTTTCGGAAATATGACCATCCAAATCTGAAAAATAATTTTAAATTATTCTTAGAAGCGTAATAGAGATACATCTTCCCAACTTTTTTATTTTTTAACGTATAAAGAAATAAAAACACTGTTTTGTTGGGTAGCTTCTGTAGAATCCATATCTTTCTTCAGAATGCTTTTATCTTTTAGGATATACACTATACAGTGTAGGACAAAACATATTAAATTTAAAAATGGAAAACCATGTAAATTATAAATAAATCTTGTATCTGTCCTTACACTCAGAAGTAGCCAAAGGTAGGAAGGCAATTGTAAGTACAAAAACTGATAAAGAAAAAGGTAAGCCATTAAAATTTCAAAGTTGCTTTTTGGCCAAAATAATGGATTTCTATCTCATAGTATATCGGCGCGTCGCTGTAAAGGATAGCGGCGCCTTTGTATAAAATAGTCCGATTGCAAGCGGCCTTTTTATGTTTTTTGTATTATTTTCAAAGGGTACCGAATTTGCGCTTTTAAAATGTTCTTACTATAAGGTATTCTTTATAAAAATTTCTGCAAGCTTTAAAACTTAAGAAGCAACAATCATATACAGTAACCGCCAGAAATGTTGAACCAAATGGCATACAGCAGAAATCCACCAAACACTTATCAAAATTTAAATAAACCATAGCGTATACGAGGTAGGTTTAAATTAACGAATATGACACAATAGAAAACTAGAAGAAAAATTTATTTTTCCAACTTACCCCGTATAGAGATTAGATCGAACTGAATTAAATGCCGTTAATTATCCTTATTACCCTTACCTTTCATAAAAATGTCCACACTTTGTTATTTTTAAACCTTTTTTATACATTTAAATCAATTCAAAAGACAAACTTAAATTTTTGCTTTTGTGTGGTTCAATAGGGCCACAATCTAAAAGCCCCTTTAGATTTATGTTTCACGTCATTTTTGCCTTATAAAAACAGCTTAACTTTTAAAAAAATATATAAATTTATTTTGATGATTGTCTATTACAATGTTTAAAAGTAAAATTTTATTGGAATTATGGTAATAAAAAAGTTCATACAATTAAACAAAATATATTTTAGGATTTATCGAAATAAATATAAACATATAATTATAAATTAAAAAATGGTAAGACGTTTATTATAAGGCAAAAATGATGGGGCACATTAATCCAAAGAGGGTTTAAAGTTTTGACCTTATTGAACCACAAAAAAGCAAAAATTACCTTTTGTTTTTTAAAGTGATCTAAATGTACCTAAATGCTTTGACATTTTTTAAAAATTTTAAAGATAATAGGGATAATATACTGCAGTTAACTTAGTTCGATTTAATCTCTATACAGGGTAAGTAGGAAAAGTAAGTTTTTTCCAAATTTTTAATAATAGGCTTTGCTTTTAAAACATAACATAACTTTTAATTCTAAATAAGTATTTTTTAAATAATATTTTTCTCTAAGTTTAAAAACAAAGGTAGTTTTTGAGAAATTAAAAATAAAAAAGTTTTCCATATGGTTCAACATTTCTGGCACTCACTGTATTAGTCATCGAAATTGTAATAATGAAAAAAGTTTAGAATTAAACATTACTTTTAAATATGCAATTCTGTTCATATACTATCATCATATATTAGCTTTGTTCGCGGGTTCGATTCTGAACCGGTTGTGGGACTATTCGCATGCGCAGTGAAAAAAGCAGCGTTCGCGGTTAGTAAAATCCTTAATTTTTAGTAACAGTTCTGTGTTCGCGGGTTACAATGGAATCAGTTCGTTACCGGTTCGTAACCTGATTAGCAGTCCTGAGATTTTTGCTGGAACTAAAAGTTCAGTTCGGAATTTCATGCGCATTGTCGACATGGTCAGCTGTTTTCTGTTTTTGTGGTACAGAAATAGACCGTTGTATTACAGTTTATTTGTTTCTGCCACTTTTTATGCGGGTTCATATACCTGTTGAATATTTTTTTTAATATTTTTGTGATTCTGAGCGTATATAAACAAAGGATTTTTAATTGTATTCCGTATGAATGTATGTATGCAATAAAATAAATAAAGATTTAATTAAAAAATATAGACAATATTACAAGATTTTACCATTTCTTGTTGTTTGAATTTTATCTTTAGTTAAATACACATACTTATGTTAAAAACGAGAGGAGGCAGGGAATCCCTCGTCTTTCGCCGAAGACCTCGCGTGGCTTTCGACAGTATAACAATACCTTTTTGTTTGAATTTATTTTTTTGTGTAGTATCCAATTTAACCATGAAAAATCCTAACCAAAGGCTAGGTTAGAATACATCCTCAGCTGTATAGAAAATCGTTCGCGGTAAATAAAAATTCCGAACTAATAAATTACTAGACATGCGCTTTAATACAATTCTAAACCAGTTCGGATCTGGTTCAGAATAAGTTCATTACTAGACCCGCGAACAAAGCTATTTTATTTTTAAATTCTAAGTGTTTGCTTTCAGGGCCGTACGCAGACTGTGAATTTGGGGGGCAAAGGCGACAACGAAAGAAAAAAGTCTCCAGGTAAGTAAAAAAGCGGTTTAGGCGCCACCTTCCCTAAACAATCTATTAAGGAGTCTTTTTGGACACCTGTGGGAGGGGAGACATTGCCCCCATGCGTACAGCTCTGTTTGCTTTCTCAAATTAATAAAACGCTGACAAAAACAAATTTAATAAATAAATACCTTTTTTTTCAGGTTCAAAATAACAAAACCTCCGTGCCAAAGCCAACGAACGCTATGCAAGAGATTAAAGATTGGTGGAATGATCAGTTGGCATATCAGTCATCAAGTGACGAGGAATAGGAAAAGTTGTTATATAGATTATATTATTATTATGTGTCTTGAAACATTTTATAGACTGAAAGTAGTCCATTATTTGTTTTTATTATTATATTAAATAGAAAATTTAAAAAAATGTGTTAAATAAAAAAATGTGTTTAGTTTTAATTGAAAAAGTGTCCCAAAACACTTCTTTTTGTAAAGATATGTTTTATTGTTGATTAATGAATTTATGAATGATGAATTAATAGATTTAATAAAACAAAGGCACTGGTTAAACGACCGCTGGCGGTTTTAATCAACTATAAAAGAAAACCGTCGTCCGGCAGTTTTATCTATTTACGGTTATGAAAGACGCCAAATATGTTAACTACTTTTTATAACCGGCGGTTTTACTTATTTTATTGGCAAATGCCGCCGTCGGACAGTTTTTTATACAAATTATTGAAAACCGCCGAATATCAATCAGTTCACTTAACTTTAATAATTATATGTTTTAATGTTTATTATTATTTTTTTATTAATTAACAAACAAGAATATAGCTGGGAGACACGTTTGACACCTACGAAGATTTTGTCGCAGTTCTTCATAAGTTAAAAAAAATAATGTACATCTTTTAGGAAAAGAAAAACCGGAAGTATTTTAGCGGCAAGAAAAAAAAACTAATCGTTTCATAGAACTACAACTAAAGTATTACCAATAAAAGTATGCATGTATTGAGGGTGAAACAAACTTTAAAATTCTCATAAAAAGGAAAAAAGTTACAAGATAAATAATCATAAACACGGCTTCTTTCTTTAATCATACTATCAAGGTTTAAACCTTTTTATTATTATTAAAGAAAAGTAAGAAAAATCTCAAAGGAACACAAAGGTAGCGTCACCACCGAAATAAAAACAATATAAAAATGTGTAGGTTATATTGTTGACTAGTGGAAATAAAATATCCCTAGAATTTCGACAAAATTTCGCTGTTTAAACCAATGATCTTTATTTTTCAGATCATTGGTTTAAACATGAAAAAAATATTCGAATTTTCTGGCGAAATATTCGCTTTCGCAATTGGCTTTTCGCGTCTGTATGAACTAGCTTTCATTCTACCAGAGACAACAATGAGACGAGTAACTGGTCCTAACAATTTGTCCATTGTATTTATCTCTTTCTGGTTTAACGCAAGTTCCAATAAATATGTCTTTGTCTTTCATCATGGCAGGCTATTGTAGATGGAGCAATCATCGCTTTGCCCTGGTTGCCAAGTTGTTTACAATTTCTGCATGTAAACTTTAATGTCCTTTTTTGGCTCACATCTAATTAAGAGAAGAAAATGTACCATGAATCGAATATTTTTAACTTGACAACGTTGCCGCAGGTAGTCACGTCGAAATGTTAATATATATTTGTGTTTGATATTTTTCAATGGCCGATTTGTTTGGACAGTTTGTTTACATTTTCTGTGATTTATTGTGTTTTGTGGTTTTTTATCTTTAATTGGACTTTGAATATTGACTTTTATTAGTGAACACAGTGTATATATTAAATTTGTGCTTTTCAACAGATAATTTAAGGTAATATTGACATGGTTATCTGTAAGAAAAAATCTTTATAAAAACCAAATAAATGACATTTTTAATAAGGTGTGTGTAATTATTGAACTAAACCCCAATATTTTATATTAATAGGAAACAAAAACAAGTACCTAACATTAAGGGCAAAAATAGCACAGCTATATAATTTGAATTTGGCGGGCAAACGATAAAGTCGACTAACGCGCCATCTGCGTTTACCTGCCTTAAAGACAGACAAGGAAGGCCCAGCAGCTATCTCTCTCTCGGATAATTTATTTACATTTAGTTGCTCGTCTCATTCTTGTCTCTGATTCTACCATCGGCATCTAATAAATTTAGTCAAAACCAGTGGCATTGGAGAACAGGGGAGGTTAAATTCATAAAGACTATACCGGTTCAGGTAAATAACTTAACTCATTGGCAATGTGAGGCAGTGGCGGGTATTCAGGTGTAGTAAGTGAAGTGCCACTTCACCAAAAATAAATAATAAAACATAAAAAAACATATT